>JAODAL010037547.1:0-40254 GCA_025379985.1 Phyllomedusa bahiana
AATTTTTGCTAAACCCTCCATAGAACAAAAAGGTATAGAAAAATTTCTAAAATCCTCTGCCAAAACCAAACGCACACGTTCTAAAAAAAACGGCACAAAAAAAGCACCGTCACTGCAATTCAAAACAACCCCACCCCCAAATAACCCAACCCAAAGCACAACCGAAGCTTTTGGGCTACCATAGCGCAAACGCCATCACCTCAAATGGGGGCGCACCCCCACCACAGCGCCCCGTCCGCGAGACCGCCCATCCCTGGATGCCATTCGCTTTTGCTAATGGACGGGAGGTTTTCTAAGTTACGTTTCCGGCTCGAAAAGGGGATGGATGAAAATGCAAGCCTCAAAAAATCGGCATTGGCCCAGATAACCAGCAACTCACAAAAACTGGTGAATTTGGGAATCTCGTACGGAACTGTAAGACGGCATCGCCAGCTAGACGGGGAAAACATCCACGCAACAACATTGATTGATAGCCTCAAATAAAATTGATGACTTGGAAACCGGCCGCGTCGCAAAAAACCAGATTATCGGGTACCAGAGGCCATAGGGCGGCTCGCTTGCTACATACTTACGACAAACTGGCCACCGCACGGGCGGGACTAGTTTGACGATTTTTATCGCAAATTTGAAATCGCAAGGTTTTTAGGTGACAATTTCCCAATCATGCGATAATTAAGGTTAAAATCTGTGCATAAACATTAAGATCGCGTTTTTTTTTCGGCCTTCCTTAATTTTGGCAGCCAGCAAATCAATTACAGAATAAGCAGGGGAGATGTGTGGCACGTCAGACGGGGATGTGAGGTTCGATTGGCGGGAAAAATCACATACCTCGTTTAAACATAGAACAGCGTTTCCTTTTCAGCCTCATGTCTCCACGTCTAAAGGGGATAGGACCTGCGCTCTGCCTTGGCCAAAACCCACGAAATTAGTCTATTTCTGCACAGAGAAACCCACTTTTACCTGATCCTTCCAATTTATTTAATTAGAGATTTGAAATTTATTTATTAGCTAGAAAAATTTTAAAAGCAGCATCTCCCGCTGTAATTCACGGGGGTGGGAGCGGGGGGGGGGGCCCGCGGCAACACAGACAAGCTCTATCAAAAGAACACGGATAAATTCACCAAGATTTTTGAGGGCATTGTATGAATATCTTTATTTTAACAGTTTCTATTTAAATATTTTTTGGGTATTGGGCGGGTTAACTTTTATTGATAAACATCATTTTTTATAACTGCAGGGCTCTTGTTTGCTGCAAAAAATCCCCTTTTTTTTACATAACAATTTTAGATAGGTGTTCAAATTTTTCCCAATACACCGTGACGTGATAATCCACCTTGCACTTAAATTTCAATCCAAAATTGTATCAGCACAGGTTTTTGTTGCCAAAAATACCGTGTATCGTACAAAACACAAGTTACTGTTTTTTACTTTTTCCACCCAGCACTTTCATTTACGCAGCCTACTAAACCCAAAACAGCAAATTTATATTCACCACAGGGGAATTAAAGGGCAAAAAAAACCTTTATAAATCAAAACATAACAGTTTTCATTTTTTGACTTTGCGCACCCACCGTTCATTTAGCAGCATCTACAAAAACTTAAAACACAATTTAAAATTTTACCACAGGAATTGAAAGGTCAAAAAAAACCCTTTTTTATACAAAACAACACAGTTACGTGTTTTTTGATTTTGCCACCAGCACGTTCATTTAGCACATCTCTAAATCTTTTAAAAAGCAACTATTTTCCCCCCAGGTGAATTGAAAGGTGCAAAAAATACCTTATTTTACAAAACAAAAAGTTACGTGTTTTTTGACTTTGCGCCCCACACTGTTCATTTTACGCAGCTCTACTAAATCTTAAAAACAATTCATATTTACCACAGTAATTGAAAGTGCAAAAAATACCGTTTATTATACAAAACAAACATTACGTTTTTTTGACTTTTGCGCACCCACAACGTCATTGGGCGCAGCCTCTACGTAAAACTTAAAAAAGCAATTCTATATTCACCACAGGTGAATTGAAAGGTGCAAAAAATACCGTTTATTATATCAAAACATAACAGTTACGTGTTTTTTGACTTTTGCACACCCAGCACTGTTCATTGACGCAGCATCTACGTAAATCTTAAAACAGCAATTCTATATTCACCACAGGTGAATTGAAAGGTGCAAAAAATACCGTTTATTATATCAAAACATAACAGTTACTTGTTTTTTGACTTTTGCACACCCAGCACTGTTCATTGACGCAGCATCTACGTAAATCTTAAAACAGCAATTCTATATTCACCACAGGTGAATTGAAAGGTGCAAAAAATACCGTTTATTATATCAAAACATAACAGTTACGTGTTTTTTGACTTTTTGCGCCAAGTGAAACTTTCATTGACGCAGCATCTACGTAAATCTTAAAACAGCAATTCTATATTCACCACAGGTGAATTGAAAGGTGCAAAAAATACCGTTTATTATATCAAAACATAACAGTTACGTGTTTTTTGACTTTTGCGCACCCGCACTGTTCATTGACGCAGCATCTACGTAAATCTTAAAACAGCAATTCTATATTCACCACAGGTGAATTGAAAGGTGCAAAAAATACCGTTTATTATATCAAAACATAACAGTTACGTGTTTTTTAACTTTTGCGCACCCAGCACTGTTCATTGACGCAGCATCTACGTAAATCTTAAAACAGCAATTCTATATTCACCACAGGTGAATTGAAAGGTGCAAAACATACCGTTTACAATATCAAAACATAACATTCACGTCTATATTGACTTTGGATCACCGTGCACAGTTAATAGACGCAGCATCTACGTAAATCTTAAAACAGCAATTCTATATTCACCACAGGTGAATTGAAAGGTGCAAAAATACCGTTTATTATACCAAAACATAACAGATACGTGTTTTTTGGACTTTTGCCCATCCAGATTTGTTGATAGACACCTTGCAGTTAAATTTGAATCCAGCAATTTTGTTTTGATTAGAGGGATTTGAGAATAGCTGTGATTTGCCGTCTTTTAATAAGAGACTTTCCAAAACTATTCCATACCTTCTCAAATTTTTATATTTCTGAACATGGAGCGAAATGCAGGTGGTAAGCGAGCAAAGAGGGGGTAGCACATGGAGGTAGAGGTACGAGAGAAGTTGCTCCTTCCAGTGCTGGCCACAACACGCATGCCAGCGGATCGTCAGTTGCAGGACCGTCAGGCCTGTCATCGCTGGGTCAGGGCCCTGTGAAATCTAAGTAACGAACATCGTCGCCAATCTGTCCTTCAGTGGTTAATGCAACTGCATCTAGCAGTCTTACCTCCTCGTCCTCGCCAGTCACGGCCAACAAAATGTCGTCTCAAGCATCATCCAGCATCTGTCCAACATGAAGCAGCCCAAATGACAACTCCGTGTACCCCCCACTAGTGGGATAACCCATTTTCTGAAGACCTCATAGATGACAAAATGAAAGCGGGTTGGGGTCAGAAGGGATGTTAAAAGAATCAAGAGGCCAAAAAGGAATGATTTTCTCTGCTCAGACGCCCAGTTACTGATTGCCACAGAGGAGGTGGAAGTAAGCCGGTCAAATCTCTGGCAAAAATCCGGGCGGTCTGCAACGCCTTAGCAGTCTGCCCCTTGCTTGTAGCCCTCAGCTTCTGTAATGAGCATGACAGGAACGACCAAGTCACCTTTTGTTGATGATGATAGATGATGACGACATGCGATCCATCCCTGGTCTTTTTCTTCCCGCGCAGAATTGCTTGCGAGCTAGCATCATCAATGGACTGAGGAGGTAAGACGAGTGGTGAAGTGTCAATACGGGAGTGCCCGCCACAAAAATGTGGAGAGGGCGGTCGCAGAAGTCCGCTGATATGATTCCTCCAGCAAACGGACAGCGCCAAACCCCGCTCCTCGCTATATTTCAACTTCGCCGTCAAAAAGGACCCAGGACCTCTCAAGCCTGGCCTTCTTTGTGCAAGCCTCTTGATTCAACCCATCGATGTCATATGCCGCCTTTGCCGTAACACCGCAATAAGTAGATGGCAAGAACCTTAAGTGGTTAACCACCACCAACATGTCGTAGTCACTCATGCAGCGAATGCATGAGTTGAAATGGAGGGAAACACTTAGGCCAAAAAAGGCCATACCGACGCCAGGGCCTCCAACCACTGTCACAACCCTCTAGTCCTCCGCTCCTCCTCCTCCCTCCACTCACCAAGCGTTGCGAGCCTCAGCTGCCCATGTCTCCACAGAGTCATGATCGGGATCAGCCCTCCGCTTCAGCCTCCACGTCGCCCGAAGTACCACCCCCACCCCCACAGACCCATCCTACCCCTTCTCCTTCCGCCAGTTGACTACCTGCACGCCGTAACAGCGGCCAGTCTGCAGCCAGCCTTCTGTCTTCCAGGTTTGGATCAGAAGAAACACTTTTAACCCCAAACCTTCCCAAAGGCAAAGCCTGAATGTCGTCATGCCAGGCTTTTGCCTTGAAATGATGCTTTTTCCGTCTGTGGACCAGATGGGTTCCTGTCCACATCATGTTCCCTCGCCTGCCCCAATACCAGATGCCGAGCCAGGCATTTCGTTATGCCAGAAAAGCCCGTCCCTGGCCCTGGCCAGCCCGTGTCATCTAACATTTCAGAGCGCGTTTCTGACAACTGTGTCCCGTAAAAGGGTCCATCTCATCCACCACCGACACATGGACAAGTAAGCATGCCCAAGTGGCCGCTATATCCCTGTGACAGCTCACTGGTTGAGCTGAGGTGATGTCTCAGGTTGTACGGTGGCTCTCAGCTCGTCGCACGCTCCTTCAAAACCACAGGGATGGGTGCAGGGTTCTTACCCCCCAAGGTCCTCTGATGTGCATCACACGTGCCCAGAACACCAGTCCGTGTTGAAAGTAATAATCTGCCTTTGAGACCACCACACACAGGTCAGCGAGCTGTGGATGGCTCTCCTCAACGTAGACCGAGCGCTGGGGTGGGTGACAATGAACCTTTTTGCCAAGGCAAGGTGTTGTGCGAAACAGGCTAAATCTGCTGGCCTCCCTTAAGACGGAAGCTGAGCACATCCCTTGCCTGGCATCAATGTCCAATGAGAACCTTGTCTCCATTGAATTATCTACAATGAGCTACCTGGGTCTAGGACATGCCTGCAGAAGAAGGCTCGAGTCTGCGTTCGCACTTTCCTCCGTTTCCGCTACCCTGCTTCGTCCCGCCTGGTCGCGTTGCAAGCGTCAGCTCGCCTCCCCGTCAACCGTCCTCATTGTTGACGTGGCAAACAGCTGTAATTCCACCTTCCACATGCTCTCCAGCGATTGTGGCTAGCCACGCAATGCCAATTACGCAAGTAACGAAGTGACACATGGCCTGACAAGCAGCGTGCGGTACCCTCGGGGGTGTTTTGAACCACGCGAGAGGTTGGATGCGGGAAATAGCTCTGCACCATCCCTTGCCAAGTTTTAAAGAAGCCACCAAAATGGATCAGTGCGGACTAATGCCCGATTGTCCAGCATGAGCATTGTGGTGATCTTAGTTCTGGAACGGATAGATCGTTGACACTCTGAACAACAGGTCCCGCCAGCGACTGAGGAGGAGACGGACACAGTGATGCGACACTGATCCTTTCCTCCTATCTCTCGCGTCAAATCCACAATGGCCCGACAGTTTCCATCACAATTAAGGAAGATCGATATTGTTTCGGGGTCCATAGCTAGTGCAAGTGCGCATCAGCTCTCAGGGTGCATCATCTCAGTGCAAGTTCAGGGCTTTAGTTGTAGCTTTGGGTGAGGCAGCGGAGAGGAGGAGGATGAGGCTGATGAGGTGTTATTCCTAGACACCGATGTTACCGATGGTCCCGCCTTGGAAAGATGGTTGGCGCGAATTTGAGGCGGAGGGAGGAAGATGAGGAATATCAGTTTTGCTAGTGGCCGCCTTGACCCAGATGCAGGGAAATCAAGGCTCCTCTCTCACATGATGCTTGGATGCTCCATTTCCTCCAACATGATCCTCGCATTAAGCCATCAAAAATGAACAACATTTACTGGGATCCGACCCTACCTGGATCCCGGTACAAAACAAAAATCAGCACTTTCCTTCCACCCACCCAAATAGAGAGTAAAATGCAGAAATGGATACCTGCTGATTGATCAACTGGAGAACATCTGTGCGCTGCTTCAACGTTTTCCCCCAAATGTCACGGTGTGAACAACACAGGCGACGTACAGCAGTAGAGTGCCAAGTAGTCGAAGCGGCCGCAGCAGGCAAGGTGGGCAGAAGCCTAATGTGGTGCCCCTATTGCAATCTTGGTTTACCACCGTCACCAACGCATGCAATGCAGTGGCACACATCCAACACCAGATATCATCTTAAGAATCAATGGTGCAGACGACTATCCTGCGTCTCAACACCGATGTTTTTGCATGTGTTCCGGACCCAATAGACTTCTGTTATCCAAAATGGATGGAATGCCCGGCTGGCTCGTCAGCCCAATAGATGTTTGTCCTGCCCAGCAGCCAGCCGTCATATCTGAAGCGGTACTTCAGCACGAGCTGGAGGATTACTTACAGACAAACTCACCGGCTATCCACATAAAATTTGATCGTAAGACTTTTCATCAAGATGAATCATTTCATGCTCTCTGATGATGTTGTGGCCCAATTGCGAGTCACCGATGTAGTTGCCTGTGGCCAGGTCAACTTCACATTCCCTTTTCAAACAGAAATTGTCCCTCTTGAAAACTTATTTTTAAAATGATCATTTCTACTCTCGTCAATTTTTATTTCTCTTTTCCCAACATTTCATTTTGCTGGTTTTGCTGTGAGAGACTGTAAAATACAGCAATGGTTTCAGTTCATGACAACACCGTAATTTTCATTTTACTCACTTATCTTAAGAAGTTTTCGCATTGTCAATGGGTTTGAGGTCAAGTGCCTGGTGAGATATCAAGCAATAATAATCATGCCTTTGGAACAGAAATCTGACTTCTTTAAGTGGCATTTCCTCCCTCGACAAATTTTAAAATTGGCTGAGAAGTAATATTTATAAATTTTTTTTGGGGTCATGTGCTGTGAGATACAGCAATAATTAATGTCCCATTGTGAACAGAAATGTGGCTTCTAATTGCATTTCTCCCTCACAATTTTTAAGTATTGGCCTAGAATTCATATTTTAAATAGATTTTTTTGTGGGTCCATGTAGCTGTGAGATACGCAATAATCATGGTCCCCTTGGTAATAACAGGAAGGTGGCCTATCAAGTGGCATTTCTCCCTCACAATTTTTAACTGTGGCTGAGTAATTCATTTTTATAATTTTTTGGGGTCTTGCTGCATTGAAATGCATAGCAATACTACAGATCCTAATTTAAAAAAATGTTGTTATCTAACAGACATATTTTCTTTCACAAATGACCAAGTGCTCAAGGGACAGCTAAGAGATTTTTGGGGCATTTTGCTTGTGACATCAGCTATACTACAGGTCCCTATTCTAAAAAATGTTGTTTCGAACAGACTTTTGTTCTTTCACAATAGACCAAGTTGGCTTTAAGTGTGTCATGCTTTGAGATTTTTGGGGGCATTTAGCTGTGACATTCAGCTATACTACAGTCTAGTACTAAAAAATGTTGTTCTAACAGACAATTTGTTTTCTTCACAATTGTCAAGATTGGCTCAAGGGTGATGGTGCATTCAGAAACAGGAAAAGGTCTGACACTGTTTTAATGGACCAATTGTGCAAATGACTTGTTAATGCAAGTATCTTTAACATAAGCTATCAATCCCTGGAATTTATACAACCCATTAAAACAATGAAAAAAAGAAAACAAGACCATGGTGGGATTCCATCCTAATTTTAAAATGTGTTTTCTAGAAATAAAGACTAAAAAACTTGAGCATGTACAAAATAGCTGTTAAAAAAATTCCTGTGAATTGTACAAGGAGTACAGGAAAACTTTTGACCGCATATGTAGGTTATTCAGCAGGACATGGAGTATGGAGCACGGACAGAAAACCAAGAACAGAGACCATTTCCTCCAGCAACGATGAGTAAAAAGTAGAAAAAGAAGCCAAGATAAAGGGCACCTGGGTGTACAGAGAGCGTTAACCACCAGTATTTCAAGTGAAGCTCAATTGTGTCCACACTCATACGGAGTGACAAGCCGCTACCCAGTAATTGACTGTGTACTGAGGAAGGCTGGAGTTCTCACACTTCCAGCATCCGCACTCGCCTTCAGCACTACATTTTTATCGTTCTCTGCGTCAACAGGGCATTTTAAAACCTGCGTGTTAATATATTGCGGACGCCAGCCTGGCGGCTTTCCACCACACCCACTGTAACTCCTGGCCCAGTCTTCTTGTGGCCCAGGAACAGTATAGTCAATGTACCAGTTTTCAACTAAAATGGTGGATTGAAAAGACTCCTTTTTTCCGGCACTTTTTAAATGTGGGGTCAATGCATGATTGGGCTCATCGCTGTGGGCCCATGACAGTATAGCAATGTCCAAGAAACTAAAATGGTGGATGAAAGCACTCCTTTTCCGGCACATTTTAAATGAGGGGTCATGCAGGTTTGGGCTCATGCTGTGCCCAGGTGACAGGTAATAGTCATGTCCAGTCCACTAAAATGGTGGTAGAAAGACTCCTTTTTCCGGCACTTATTAAATGTGGTGTCATGCAGTTTTTGGGCTCATGCTGAGTCCCAGGACAGGTAAAGTCAATGTCCAGTGAAACAAAAATGGTGGTTGAAATACTCCTTCTTCCGCACTTTTTAAATGTGGTGGTCATTCAGGTTTGGTGCTTCATGCTTTTGCCCAGGACAGGAATAAGTCATATGTCCAGTGAAACTTAATTGGTGGTTGAAAGACTCCGTATTCCGGCACTTTTTAAATGTGGGGGTCAATGCATGTTTTGGTGGGTCTCATGCTGTCGTGGCCCAGGACATTGTATATGCATGTCCAGTTTCAACTAAAATGTAGGTTTGACAAACTCCTTTTTTCCGCACTTTTTAATGTGGGGGTCAATGCAGGTGTTTGGGGCTCATGCCTGTGGCCCAGGACATTTAATAGAGTCAATGACCGTGAAACTAAAATAGGTGGTTAAAGACTCCTTTTTCCTGCCCTTTTAAATGTGGGGGTCATGCAGGTTATGGGCTCATGCAGTTGGCCCAGGATCAGTATATGTCAATGTCCAGTGAAACTAAAAATGTGGAGGTTGAAATACACCTTTTTCCGGCACTGAATTAAATTGGGGTGTCAAGCAGGTTTGGGGCGTCATGCTGCCGTTCCAGGACAGGAGGATATTTCAATGTCCATTCAGTAACATTGATGGTTCAAAATCATACAGCCTTCTGGCACTTTTTACTATGTGGTGTTGATGCAGGTTTAAGGGTCAGGCTGTGGACAAGACAGGGATAAGTAAATTGTTCTGAGAACTTTTTTTTCTGTTGACTTATATAACCTAAGTGTGTTGCCTAAGAAGTAGCATATCCATTATGACATTTGTGGGATGTTTAATCTTCAGCTTCATCCAGCCTTGATTGGGTGTAATAAAAAGAATTGTTGCACCTCCCATAGACTTAAATGGTCATACGCGCATAATTCGAATCTCACTATCGAAAGAAAAAACCTTATCGTGATAGCTGTCCGACTATCGACTATCGATCGATCTCGATAGCCAACGCAATCGCACAACACTAATGAAGATATCTGTATAAATGAAAAATATAAACCCTTTTTTTTGACATCCAATAGTGAAACCCAGTAACAAGCTTGTTAACTCATCGGATATTAAATTGCGCACCATCAAGTGCCAGGACAAATTACTAGAATTTTTTCAATAAAAAAACACTGTGTTTTTTACAATTAAAAGCACAAACAGGCGTAATTAAACCTTCGGAACATGAAATTAGGCTACTGAAAAAATGTATATAATTTGCGTTGAAAAAGACCGGTTTATTTTTTCAAGCACACCAGCAAACAACGCTAATTACCCCTGGATGTAAATTGCTGCCAAAGATTGAGCGCAAAAAAATAGTAGCTATTTGAAGCGTGTTTATTTTTACTATTTGCGTTTTTTCCTATGCCACACAACAATAGATACAGTTTTAATTAACCTTTGCTTATGTGAATTAGGCTACAGGAAAAATTTTTTATATACTTTGGCCGATGAAGAAAGACGAATTCATGGGGTCACACAGCAGCAAAACAACCTCTTAATTTAACCCCTGGATGTAAATTGCGCCGACATAATTGAGCCCCCAAATAGTAGCATTGTAGCGTGTTAAATATGGGTGATTTCTACGCCACATAACAAAAGATACAGTATGTAATATCCTTTGAGGCATTGTTTAATAAGTCTACAGTGAAGAAATTATATATTTTGCCGATGACAAAAGACGGTTCTTGGGGTCAGCACACCACAAAACACGCTAACTTCACCCCTGGATGTAAATTGCGCAATAGAATAGAGCATGCCAAAAATGAAGTGGAATTATGTATTGTAAACAACAGCTGTTTTCTATAAAAGTGAAGTACAACAAGGTAACTGGCCTTAGATTCCCACTTGGATATTGAATGTAGTATGCAGCTCTGCATGGACGCACAGCGGAATTTCAATATCCAATACCCCAAAAAATTAGAAATAGAACATTAAGAGAACAGTCCTCTGAGACAGAATCTGAGACACCCCCAGAATGCTATATCACAATCAATTTCTTCATAATAGCTATCAGCCGCGGCAGCACCTTCCCTAGGATGAGCACAGTGAAGTAGTGTGATCTCCCCGGCGAGTCGCGCCCGGGTACATAAATAGTGCGGTGACGTCACAGAATCCCGCCGGTCTCTGATTGGCTTCATCCTCTGCACATGTCATGCAGGCTATGCCCTTCTTCCTCCCAGAGTGCTTTGCCCCATGTTAGCGCCATGTGCTCGCAGCCATTTTATCAATCAAAAGCACACTTCGTTCACCCGAAGTACCCCAAAGTTCGACTTCGTTCCGACCGAAGTTTTCCTGATCTTCTAAATTAATTCCACTTCGTTAGAATCAATTCGCCCATCTCTAATTATAACCTTTGGAGAAGTATTGACCAATCAAATGAAAAGGCGGACAGTTCAAAATACAGTAAAAAGGGCAGAAAAGAGCTGATTGGTTGAGCCCAGGCGGCAGATATGAATCCACCAATCATATGTAGTGCGTCTATTTTGAGTGGAGCAAGAAGGGCGCAATAATAGGGCGCCCTAAAAGTTATTACTGTCTATGGGAAATATTCTAGTACTGTGATTGGTTTGGGGGAAGAGGGGCTTGTCCTGCTTAACCAATCAGCGGGTGAGCTACTTATCTCATACAGTTCTATGGTGAAAAGAAATGCAGAGCGAGCTCTGTTTGTGATTGGCTAAGTTAAAAAAGACGCGATTATTTGGGCCAATGGGAGAGCGAGCGATGCTCTTATGGGTTTTCTAATGCAATCTATAATACAACTGTACATGTCAGAAATTAAATGATAAGACTCACGAAGTTGTACCGATATCTATATAAAATAAACAATAATATGGGGGTAATGAAAATAAACAAATAAAAATGAATTCAATGAGTTCATTTTTATTTCTTTATTTCGTTAGCCAATGACCAATAATATGGGTGTAACGAAAATAAAGAAATAAAATTCCAATGAGAAGAGCTTACAGAATTTGAATTACTGTATTTCCCGGCATTTCTCTATATCGCAATTCCTGATGTTGCGCCGGTGATGGCGACTAACGCATTGTTAGTGATTTTATTTATGTATGTTTATAGAAGGTTTTTGCTCTTTTACAGAGAATGTTTTACACTTAATAAAAACGATTTATTTACTAATACTCCATACCGCACGGAGCTGAGATTTCAGTGCCCCCCATCTCTCCATAGACTACAATGGGACAAAGTAGCTTGCGCTCTGATTGGCCGGGATACCCAAGCCCCTGCTAGTTCAACCAATCAGCTCTTTCTGCCTTTTTTACTGTATTTTGAACTGTCCCGCCTTTTCATGTGATTGGTCAATACTACTCCATAGGTTATAATGGTTCACTGTAGCTCCTATTCTGATTGGCGGGTTTATGCCGATCAATGAGAAGAAGTTACAGAATTTGAATTACTGCATTTTCCGGCAGTTTCCAATATCCCGATTCCTGATGTTGCGCCGGTGACGGCGACAAACATGTTGTTAGGGATTTGATTGATTAATGTTTTTAGAAGGTTTGAGCTCTTTTTACACCTAATAAAAACAATTTTTTCAATCATACTCCATGCCGCACGGAGCTGAGAGCCGAGATTTCATTGCCCCGATCTCTCCATAGACTACAATGGGACAAAGTAGCTCGCGCTCTGATTGGCCAGGATAGCCAAGCCCCCGCTAGCTCAACCAATCAGCTCTTTTCTGCCTTTTTTACTGTATTTTGAACTGTCCCCGCCTTTTCTTTTGATTGGTCAATACTTCTCCATAGGTTATAATGGTTCATTGTCGCTCCTATTCTGATATGCCGACCAATGAGAAGAGCTTACAGAATTTGAATTACTGTATTTCCCGGCAATTTTCAATATCCAAATTCCTGATATAGCGCCGTTCTTGATTTTTGGAAAGTGATTTTATTTATGTATTTTTTTTAGAAGGTTTGAGCTCTTTTTCAGAGAATGTTTTACACGTAATAAAAATGTGTTTTTTTTATTCATACTCCATGCCTCACCTTGCTGAGAGCTGATATTTATTTCTTTAGCGATCTTATATATTTTCCCTTTAATTTTAAATGATCCACTTTTCACTACATTTATTCGCTTTTAGACAGCTTTGATTTTTCACTTTATTTATTCTTTCATTTGAAAGACAACTTTTTTTGCTCTTCACTAACATGTTTAATGATTTCTCGCTGTTTTCCAGCCTGTCTCGAATCAGAATACATTTTAGGCGCAGTCCCTTCTGTGCCTCAGTCCCGCAATGCGCCTACCACACTGGCGAGGCGCAGGGAACTTTTCACCACATGTATGAGCGCACCTCTTTGGGCGGCGAATCTTAGGCGCAGTCCCGCACTGTGCCTAAGTCCCGCACTGCGCCTCACACACTGGCGAGGCGCAGTGGACTTTACACCGCATGTATGAGCGCACCTCGGGCGCCGACATACCTGAGGTGCAGCTTTCACGTTCGAGTGCTCAAAAACGTGCACTCCGACGTGGTGAGATTCATACATGTCTATTTCTTACAAACGTCAGCATATGGGAAAATTACATAAAATAACCAAAATACATCGACTCATTGAGACCATTTGGATGAAGAGATCGAATACTGTAGATCCATTTTGTTTCCTGATGAAGTATTTTTCTATCCCAATTACCTCCTCAAGGGGAGGGGCATATAACCTCCTTAACTGAAAATTTCATTTTAGAGTAGTCTCTATTGTGATGTTCATTATGATGTGTTGTATGATCTCCAATCTGCTTCCTGTCTTTTCTGTTAGTTTTACCAATGTAATCCAAAGGACAATAATAGGAAAAGATAAACTATGCCTTCTATTTTGCAATTGGCAAAGTTTCTCATAAAATGCTTTTTGCCATTTGATTCAGAAGGTTTTGCATTGGAGAATAAAGGGGCATCCAGGGTCACCCAGTGCAACCCAAATTTAAAAGTACACATAGGCTTGAGATGGAACCATGTCTCTACTCCTTTCTGCTGTGGACTGTGATAACTATGCTCCACATGTATGAACCTGTTTAGGTCTAAAACTCACTTTTTTTGCCCCTAGGTTACTATGGGCAAAAGAGTGAGTTTTAGATCTAAACAGTTTTATACATGTGGCCCTATGTATTAGACATTCCTATAGGGACCTCACTTTCATAAATGTAATCTGAGGATATGCTAATAAGAATGAGCCTTAGCCTTCTTTAATATACCCAAAGTATTGTTTCAGAATTGCAAAGTTTGATGATCTTTTATCAAATGTCACTATTGTATGGGTACATTGGGTATCATGATTTATACTGTACATTGGTCTGGATTTAGAAAACTCATTCTGCAGCCGGGATCACTGGGATGGCTGTAGTGATGGAACGAAAGCATCCAGCAGGTAAGTGTTCTTCTTGTTTTCTATTTTACATCATGACCCAACAGATGAACGAGCATTTTGAACTGGGGAAACTGCTTTAAATAGTTTCATTTGATAATGCAGCGTGTCTTACTAAAACAAGACCTCTTATGGCATTGTCAACAGAAAAATAAAAATGTTATGGCTTTTGGAATAAACAGATGACAAAATGTAAAATAAAACAATAGAAATAGTCAAATCAATGGAAAACAATGGCAGAATTAACGTTTTTTGTTCATCCTGCATTTTACAACAAAACTTACTAAACTGCAATGAAGGACCTCAATGAAAATTACAGTTCATATCACACAAAAAAGCCTTTTAACAGTTCTGATGGAAAATAGAAAAGCTCTCTTATCAGAATAGGGTTACACCAAAAGAAATGAAATGTTAGTTTAAAAAGTTTAGTTTAAAAAGTGTTTTTATTGTGCAGAAATAGTAAAAAGTAAAACTACTAAAAAACTAGTATATAAGTTTGATATCACAGTAATTGCATCAACTCATAGAATAAGGCTAACATGTCATTTATACCACATGATGAAAGCTGCAAAAATTATACCAGAAAAATAAAACTCAGAACATGTGCGAAACAATATATTATAAGTACCCAAAAAGAATGCTATTAAAAATAACAACTCATCCCACAAAAAAGCCCTAATTTGGCTAGGTTGAAGAACAAATTAAAAAGTTACACTTCCTGAAAACACATTGATTAGAAAAATTTTAAAAAAATGGCCTGATGTAAAAGCCTAAAATTTCTGCTTCCTTAAAGGAAAAATAAACATTGCCACTATATTTAGATTTGCATTCTGAAATGGCAGCATATAGACAATCATTCAGTGGTGATTATAAACTACAACATGTCAATTAGGCTTTTTTTTGTTTTTAATTGTAAAAACTTGATTTTCCTGAGCAGTGATAGATAGATAGATAGATAGATAGATAGTAGAGATTACATTGCTTTTGTCTTTTTGTTGCTGCCAAGTGCAGATCAAACTTTGATAGCAGAAAATACTATTTATATGTATTTTTATGCAAACTGCTGGAGAATATGATAATGTCATTAATTGTTGAAGTGTCTTGCACAGTGCGTGTAAACACCTTCAATTAATTTATTCCTGCAAATGTTCATCATGAACTTGTCTGTAGCATCAAAATGTTTTTTTTTTGTGTTAGGGGACAAACTGTATAACACATTTATTATCAGGAAAGTAGGGGAATCTAGAAACTAGGAATACTTTAATAGGAAGTCAATTAATTTATCACTATATTTTCACCTTTCAAGAACTTAAATACAAGAAAGACTGTGAATTGAGCCCTCTCACTGCTCTAATAAAACTAAAGCAAGGTAAGCCCACAATGTTCCCACAAAGCTATTTATCAATTATTTCAGCCCCTCAATCCCCCAATTTGAATACCACGCTGCCTGTTAAGCACATACTGAAGTAGTCTGTTTGCTACTAGATAGGCTGGGGTGTAGATTCAAATGGATTCCCTAATCTATACTTTCTGTCTCCACAAGTAGGTGTGGACATTTCTGCAAGAAGATCACTAGCTTGTGTTCCCCAGAATAGTCACTAATCAGTGACAGCTGTGTTAATGAAACAGTTGCTTGGTTGGGAATAGTCAAGAATGGGGAAAAAACGAAAAAAGAATGCAGAATGCACAGCCCAAAGAACAAGCTATGTGTGTAGTTAAAAAAAAAAAGATCAAATGATCACGGTAATGTGTAGAATAAAAGGTATTAGGCAAACCAAAGGAGCATTAGTCAGGATTAAAGGCTGTGATCAAGGTATTGAAAGTTGGTTTCCTTTAAAATTTGTTGGCAACCAGGCCTAATGTAATTGGGAGGCACCAGTTTGAAGTCAAATCACCAGCTGCGGTGAGGATAGGAGCTACAGCTGGATCCTAAAAGGCTGTGGCTGGCATTGGGACTAGAAAATAACAAATTTATGGTAAAAAAAAAAGCGTTAAAGAAATAAAAAAGTAATAACATTTAGAAAGAAGTGTGAGTGAGCGATGTCACTTAGAGGAACCATTGAAGAGGACAAAACTATGTACAGTGTTTGTTGTATCTCATTTTTTCAGACTAGATATATCTGTTGCTACCCAACCCTGAGTTTCCCAGTCAGATCTTTTAACTCCTCCTAATTCTAATTCATAGAGCAACATCTAATAATATGCAGAGGAGCAGATAACACTTGCAGGACATATTTCTAGCTTATAATTTTTCACAGGAGTGTCTCAGTCAGATAATATGACCACCAAGTTCCATATCAAACATGAATGAGCCATAATTTTGGCCCATATTGGCCCATATTTAATTCAGCATTTAATGAAAGAGAAGCAGTTGGGTTCCCTCATCATAAACAAATAAGTAGATAACTGAAAATCCAGACATTCAGAAACATGGGGTGACATGTATGATCGGGAATTGCACCTGATTTCAGGCGTATACTGCGCCTCACCGTGCCAACTCTACTGTCGGACGCAGGGATGCGCCGTTTGGCGTAACCTTCGCCACTTTCGTATTCCCCTAACATGAAGGGGCGTGCAGTGGGCGCGCTGTGGGCGTTCTGGGGCTGGACGCGGCACTTTCGAAAAATCCGAGGCATGCATGATTGTGGGTCGGCAAAGTGAGGCGCATTACAGCTCCGACAGGCAGACCTACTTCAAAGTGGTCTACCTGAGTCGGAGGAGGCGCAGGGAAGCTAGAACTGATTGTAATGGGGCAATACAATACAGTTACTACAGTATAATAATAAAACAGAATTGTCTTTCAAATTAATGAATAAAGAGAAATATCCAAGTTGACCAAAATCGTTTTCAATGTATCGAAAAAGTTGATAATTTCAAATGAAAGCAAATATATATATGATCTGAAAAGAAATATCAGCTATAAAAGTTCTTAAGAACGGGAGAGAATTAAACTAATTTTACATTAAAAAAGCCAATGCTTATGTTGTACAGATGTTAATTTTTTTTTTTAATCAAACATTAAGATGTATTTTTTCTTCTTTCACCTTTTATTCTATTTTGTATGTACAGCAAGAGCCAGCAAAGCACAAGTCTTGCTGGGGCCTGTGGTTCTCCAAGCCGGATTTCTACGTCCGTAAATACGTCAAGAACTACGCCCTGGGAACATAGAAATCCGGCTTGGAGAACCACAGGTCCTAGCATTGGCTTCTTTAATGTAAAATTAGTTTAATTCTCTCCCTTTTTTTAAGACCTTTTATAGCTGATACTTCTTTCTTTTCAGATCGTATATATATTTGCTTTTATTTGAAATGATAAACTTTTTCTATACATTGAAAACGATTTTATTCAACTTTGATATTTATCTTTATTCATTCATTAATTTTAAAGATAACTCTTTTTGCTATTCACTAACATACTTAATGGTTTTTCCCTCATTTCCAGCCTGTCTAGAAACTTAATACATATTAGGCGCATTCCTTCTGCGCCTAAGTTCCGCACTGCGCCTCACAAACTGGCGAGGCGCAGGGAACTTTACACCGCATGTATCAGTGCACTTCGGGTGCCGACATAAATCAGGCGCAGCTTTCATGGAAAAAAACATAAAAACGGGCGCTCCGACGCGCCGATCTTCATACAAGTCGCCCATGGTGAGGGCTCTGAAACTGGCCAGTTAAATAGAAGGTACTTTCATCTTTTCTACTTAATAGCATGTCTTTGTGAATTGAAAACCATACTGAGGTAATATTAAATTTTTGTGGAGACTATTGTCTACAGCCTAATGTATTTATCTCTAAGAGGACGTACTGATAATTTTTAATTCACATATCTCCAGGGACACATGTATGAAAACTGTCTTGGTCTAAGACTTTCTTTGTTGCCCATAGCTACCAATCAGCCTTTCCCTTACATTTCATCTAGTGCTCTGAAAGAATGAAACGGGCGCTCTGATTGGTTGCTATGGGCAACAAAGAAAGTCTTAGACCTATACAGTTTTCATACATGTCCCCCTTAATGTGGAGTTACTCAGAATTAAACAGAACCCATAATATACTTTAATGGTCATTAAAAAGGTTGTCTAATGAAACAAAAAATTAATTCCTCTCCCAATGTTAGGAACTTTAGTAACATTATTTCATTCAATTTTGTTGGTCGGTATTATTTTCTGTGTCTCACAATACCTCATTATGGCTTTTACTGTGCACTTTATATATTGGGTATTGATTAATTTCTATTATTGATTATTATTTTTTGACCGTTTATATTTATTGGAAGGAGGAGATATATGTTTGGTGAGGTAGCTATATTATTTATTATTGATTTATATTCCCTATTAATTTTTTTGTATTTATTCTTTATTTATTATTGCTAGAGATTTCTCAAAAATTAGATTCAGTCGATTCGCTGAATTTTTCCCCAAAATTTGTTTCTTTCCGAATTTATTCGTGAAGAATCGCATTAAAAAACAGCTATATCCTGGCTGCAGAGAGCCTATATACTGTTATAGAACTATGCAGAAGTGATTTGGAAGTGAAACAATGTTGTGATTCAGTATGACATGCAGATGACAGGCGCCACTCTTAGAATCGCTTCACACTTCACTTATCTGGGCAGTTATGGGGTCAAAACTGACCAAATAACTGAAGTGGGAACACAGCCTGACAGGTAATGTCAGCGTCAGCTAGAGAGAACCGAGCAAAGGGCCAAGATCCCACTAAGGCATCAAAGAGAACACTCCTTTTACACCATCATCAGATTATTCCACAGATTATGACAGAACCTATTCTGTTAAACGCTGATACATGTAGTGCCCCCCCTGAAAGAGTGGAGAGGGTGTCGGCAGTAATTTTGTGAAATAACTTATAAGTCTAAAAAATTTTTTAGAAATACAGCTTGTGTATTTGTCATATACACACATCTCCATTACAGGCAGGTTATTATTTTGGGATATTGTTCTCTGCGCCAAAGAGTTACTTTTTTCACTTATAAGGTGAAACACCTTTGAAATACAGCTTGATCAAACAGTATGTCAGACAGAGGTGGCAGGCCCTTCACATGGAAGGCACAGTGGCACAAATGTTCCTGGAGCAGGCAGGTTACAGCACAGTAGGGGGACGTCGCAGCAGGGGTCTCTCGGCGAGGCCTATAGCTACCAGTGTCATCTAGCGGCCGTGTGTTGACCACCAATCCAATGGTTCTTGAATGGTTGATTAGGTCATCCACTTCCTCCCAGATGACATCTGACAACCCCAGCCAGGAGTCGGTGGGTTCGTCAGACACAACCCTTAGTTGGCATGACCCGGGAGCCCTCACCTGTCCTCAACCCGCCTCTGTCCCGTTCAGTTCCCTCAGCCAAAGAAATACTATGTGCTGTGGGCTCTGCACCACTATGCAGTGAGGACAAACTATTTGAGGACAGTGAGCAGCTACTGAGCAGCAAAGAGGTGGGGCAGACATCTGCTGCATTCTTGCAGTAGGCGGGCAAGTAGTGATGAGGAGAGTGACATGGGAGGTTATGTTGCGAGCTCCTTGCCACTCATTGCACCAGCAGTCGTTTACTGAGGCGATTGCCAAGAGACAGCAGTATGTGTCCAGCCATCCTACGGCGCAGAAGCTGACTGTGCTCCTGTCCAAGTTGGTGGTACTTTAGTCCCTCACTTTCCAAGTGGTGGACTCTGCACCCTTCAGAGAACTGATGCATTGTGCCAAGCCTAGGTGGATAATCCCAAGCCGTCATTTCTTTTTGAAAAAGGCAGTATCAGCCCTGCACAAATATGTAGAAGATAAGGTGGACCAGTCCTTGAGCCTGTCGGTCTCTTCCAAAGTGCATGGCAGCGCGGACATGTGGAGCTGTAACAACAGTCAAAGACAGTACATATCCTTTACGGCCCACTGGGTGAATGTGCTTCCATGCCCAGCCACACCAGCAAACTGGACAGGAGATGCCGCTTTCTCCTCCACGATGTCAAACTGTTGATCCTGCGGCAATGTCCACCTTCTCTACCACCTCGGCCTCCACTGCAGTGACAAGTGTCCTCCAGCATACAACATGTGCAGGGCACAGCGGTGTCACGCAGTTCTACATCTGGTTTGCCTGAGCAAAGAAAGTCACACAGGGGAGGAACTGCTCCATGTCATGAAAGACGAAATCGATTCCTGGCTTTCTCCGCAACAACTTAAAATCAGAACCATGATTACAGACGATGGAAAGAACATGGTGTCCACACTGCACCGAGGAGGGCTGAGCTATGCGCCCTGCATGGTGCACGTGTTTAATCTTGTTGTCAAACAGTTCCTCAATTCTTCCACCCATCTGCAAGACATTTTAAAAATGGCCAGGAAACTTTGCATGCACCTCAGCCGCCATTCCTACACCGCCAAGCACACCCTCCTTTAGGTGCAGCGTCAGAACGGCCTCCCCCCAACATAGGCTGAAATTTGACCCTTCCACCCGTTGGAATTCCAGCCTCCATATGTTGAACCGACTCTATGAACAGAGAAATGCCATTAATGATTTCGTTAGGAGTACTCCCCTGTGTAAATTTGATGCCAGCCAGCGGCAGCTCATGTGTGACACCTGCCGTTTGCTTAGGCCCTTTGAGGAGGCCATGTTATTTGCCAGTCGGCAGGACTATGGGATGAACAACGTGATTCCATTGGAACAGATGCTGCAAAATCTGTCTGGTCAGGGGACTGCAGACGTGGTGACTACATCTCATGGCCACGTGAGTCCGGTGGGGGCTTAACTGGACGAGGAAGAGGACCTTGGAGCATAAGCATTGTCTGGCGAAATTAGTGGTTTTTCTACCCAGGTGACAGAAGAGGAGGAGCAACTGGAGCAGATAGAAGAACATGAGGAAGACAAGGCAGATGACCCAGACACACCGTGGCAGTATACAGTGAAGATGGAGACAGGGAGTCCCTCAGAGTCACTTGCGCAGATGGCCCACTGCATGCTTATTTGCTTGGGTAGTGACAGCCGAATAGTCACCATCCAGCAGAGGGATGACTTCTAGCTCTCCACCAGAACAGTAAAGTGTCACAAATTTACTGTTTGGTCCAGAGAACAATATCCCAAAATAATAATCTGCCTGTAAGGGTATGTTCACACGGCATAATTGTGGCATGCATTTCACTGCTTATTTGTGCTTTATACGTGGCAAAGTGCGAACCACAATTACGGTAAATTATTGATCTCATAGAGAACTATAAATTACGCCTCATCTCTCTCAGCGTACAATACGATTGAAGTGACATGTCAATTGTTCGCGGTGCTTAGGTTCCGCTGACAATGTATGTAAATCAAGACAGCCGGGGGCAGGCCCCCCGTGCTTTGAAAGTACGCACTTCCAAAACACCTGCCGTATTGCGCCGCATACAGTACGCACCCCAATACGCCGTCTGAACATACCCTTATGGAGATGTGTGTATGTGAGAAATACACGCACTGTATTTCAAAGATAGTTCATCATAATAAGTGAAAAAAGTAACTCTTTGGTACAAAGAGCAATATCCCAAAAGACTGAACTGGCTGTAATGGAGATGTGTGTATGTGAGAAATACATACACTGTATTGCAAAGATAGTTCACCACAATAAGTGAAAAAAGTAACTCTTTGGCACAGAGAGCAATATCCCAATATAAAAAACGCTGGTTCAGGAACATGTGTGTATATGACACACACACATACACTCACACTGTGTAGTTGAAAGGTATTTCATCCCGGTAACTCTAAAATTGGAAGTACTTGACACAAAGTGCAATCTAGTGCTGCATAAGAGACACAGTGGCAAGTGGCAGAATGTAAAATGGATGCCCTATTTATAGGGCTATGACATCACAGAAGCTGGCTGGCTGCTGATTGGCTGCATGGCATGGCACTGAAGGCGTTCCTTTCTTTCTCCCATAGTTCTATGCCCCGACTTTGTTTAGAAACAAATTTTTCCAGAAATTCGAAACAAATTCCAGAATCGATTCGTTCATGCCTAATTATTGCATTATTGCTGTCTTTTCTGGGTTTTTTATCCTCCAATTAAGTTGTGTTGATTTATCTATACTTTAAAAGTTGCTGTTAACTCCTATTTTCAGTGTTTTATTTGTATTGGTTTGCTGAGAGGACTGCATTACTTAGAGCTGTATTTAGTGCCCGATTAGATTTGTAGATTTTCAATTTTATTATACAGAACACTAGAGCACTAGATATGTGGATTAACGCAAGTGTGAACAACAAACGGTAACATGTTAAATATGGGACATATTGACGATCACCAAATCACCAATACAAATCTCTAAACACACTACAAAACATAGGTATATTAAATTTAGTGTACCTTTTAAAAAGATTCTATTCACATCAATTTAGTCCATGATAGAGTGGTGGGGTGATGGAGTCCGCGTTGGATGATAATGGTAAATATATTCCTTTTTAAAATTTAGATTCTAGAGATAATCCACTTGCTAATAAATTCACAAAATTCTGATCAAGAACAAAAAAGGAAGGGCAAAAGCACAACACACAAAACACAGGAGATAGTACTGAACACCCAGGCCGGTGGCATTCTAACGCCACAGGATACTAGTGTAGCACACTAGTGACGTCACCCAATTGAAGCCAAAAAACTTGGAACAATGGTATTTAGGTTAAAAATCTATTTTATCTCAGCTCTGGACATCATTTTAATAAAATCATCTTTCCTAATAGTTATGGATAATTATTCAATTCCAAATAAAGTGCTCCCTACTGGTGAACTTTGATGCAAAACCTTTTCTGATATTATTGAAATGTTGCCTTATTCTAGTGAAAAAGGTCTTTTAGTACACCTTACATACAGTTTATTGTATGGGCAACATTTCACATAAACTACACCTCTCATACAACAGGAGCTGCAATGGATTGGAAAGGACTGGGTTTGTTCTGTGCTTTTAAAGTATGTTATACATTTATTAATACTAATGTCATTATAGCATATTCAACATGAATAACAAGGTCCAAAGTCAAAAAACCTATTTATATTCGCATTATTACTAGCACCTGTATAGATTTATTTCTCTAAGGTATTCAAATTTCTACTTCCTTGAACAAAATTGTTATCCTGAACTTCAGGGTCTACTAGATTTCCAAATGTTTTTGCCTTTCTGAAAACAAGTTTTGGTTTATTGGGCAATAAGTCCCTAATGATTTTATCTTGTTTCAGAAATTTTCAAAATTTCATTACAATCTGCTTAAAGTATCCTATTTTAATCATGATATTGGGTAATGATTGGTAGTTCAGCAATCTGTTATTCAGTAGAGAGTTGATGGGACGTTTTTTGTTCTTATATATTAAATTAGACTGGGAGATACAGTATGTTTAACCTCTTCTCAGATAGCTTCCAAGTTCTCTTCCTCATAACCCCTATTTTTAAACTGGAAGATAAATTAATTTGAATAAAGTCCACAGTGTTGTACAGTTACAACGAATACTTGAAAACTGACTTTTGGGAATGTTTGTAAACCAAATAGGAAGTAGGACGTACTAAAAGACTTCCATTTCCATAATATCCGGTTTTGCAGGACGCCATCCTCTTCAAAACATTTTTCAAAAATGCATCAAAGTTCACCGATAGGGGGCACTCTTTTGGAATTGAAAAAGTATCCATAAACTTTTTCAATACCCACATATACAGTACCCACACCTTCATATCACACTGCCTGTAACAGGTCGCAAGCCTATTACAGAGAGCTCAATGTCCAGGACCGGAGGATCTCAGCCATTTTGCCTGCCGGGCAGCCGTTTGCTTCAGTGATGCAGCAGTGTAGCGAGGAGGGCCTATGGTCCCCCCTGGCTCAGGGGCCTGGTCACAAGTGCAACCTCTGTGATCCCTGCATATATGCCACTATTCCTGCCATCTTTGAACACCCTTTTGTATTGTTTAAATAATGCAGAGGGGTATACAAGAGATCGAGCCCACTAGTGCTCAATTGTGAAAGTTAAGAAAAAAAGTATAAAGAAAAAATAATAAAAGTTCAAATCCCGCTCCCCTTTGCTATTTTACAATTTAAAAAAACCTAAAAAGCTACACATAATTGGTATTACTGCGTCCATAATGGTCCAATCTATTAAAATATAACATTATTTTTTTCTGTATGCTGAACACCATAGAAAAAAATTCCCAAAATGGTACTAAGAAAAACTATACTTCAGCCTACTCCCCTCACTCAGGTCTATAGGTGTAAAAACAAAAAAGTTATTGCACGCAGAAAATGGTGCTGCAGTGAAAAGGGCCATCATTTATACCAAAGGGTATGTTCACACGGCACATTGCAGCACACATTGTATGCGCCTCAATACGCCGAGTGTTTTAGAGGTACGAGCTGCCTAAAGTGGGGGTGGGTCGGCTCCATTAATCTCTATTATCAGCGGCACGTAAGCACCGCAAAGAAGTGACATGTCACTTCTCTCCCCTGGCGTACAATACGAGCGTATTGTACGCCGGGGAGACAGACGTAATTCATAGCTCTCTACTTTAATTGTGGGGCACATTTCGGACATATTAAAGTGCAAATATGTGGTGAAATATGCCCCGTAATTATGCTGTGTGAACATACCCAAACGGTGAATGTTGTAAAAAAAAACACAAACATGGCACAAATAAATTTTTTCACTTTTCACCCCACTTAAAAATAAATTTTTCCATTTCCCAGTAGATTCTATGGCAAGGTCAATAACACCATTAGAAAGTTCATCTGGTCCCACAAAAAAGCCCTCGTATGTTTATGTAAAAGGAAAAAATAAAAAAGTTATGGCTCCTGGAAGGCGGGGAGGAAAAATACAGAGCCATATTATTATGACCGGCTGTCAGGAAAAGATTAAGCAATATTTACACAAAATAGTTGTCACTGTGTGGTCTGGTCTATGTAGCGCATCCTCCACCTTATGCTCTGCATGAGTCTGAGTCAGCAGCCACCTCCCTGACCAGCAAACGCTAGCACTGACATGTAATAGTAGAAAGAGAAATCGGAATGTTGTCCTCAGAAACCCCTGCTGTGTCATTACAGCCAAAAAAAGTATCAGAACAGTAACCAGCCCTCACTGCACTCCTGCTCAAAGGGCATCTTCAATATCCAAGATGGATCCATCCACCCAATACAACACCTTTGGCTGTAAAGTGTATTTTTTTCTGAGATCTCATCTGAGGAACCTAGGTGGGGTAGTGGGTCTGCTCAAGATACGGTACTTATTCTCTGGGCCCTCTCTTGCTGGAGAACAAGCATACTATAGCTTCCTCCTGTCCTGAACCTCCCTCCCCCTCCTTCCCGATGATCACAGGATCAGGGTTAGAGCCCTCTGGTGCAGGCCGCTGATTACCCTCCCTCCCACACCCCAGCGAGAGCTTGTGTGGTACTTGTGTTGTGGCAGCTAACCAGTCACAATGCCTACAAGTGCACATTCACGACTCTGCGCTAAGATGTCAAGCATCAAGCATCAGGTGTTTTTCGTACCATTCCGGCCTGCTGGGCTTGATTTAACAATTCTTCCCCCACGTCGCAGCCCTGCATGACTTTCGCAGCGCTTGTTTAATATAGTGAGAGCAGACACTCCCTGACCTGCTGCCCCTCAATGCGCAACAGCAATTTTTCCAGCTACAGGGAAGGGGTCGGAGCGCTGTCATTCTCACCTGTCTCCCTGTCACCTCTCTCCCAGCTGACTGCTGGGCTGAAGGTGTATGCATACCTCCCGACTGTCCCTATTTTGGAGGGACAGTCCCACTATTTTAAAAAACCCTTTTCCCCTCTGTCCCTCATGCTCTATAAATTTCCCTCTTTTTCATTAGGAAACAGATTGCAACACTAAACTATCTTGCTGATAAAAGTAACCTGTATTCATCCCCTCTCTGTATATTACAAAACAACTTACTTAATATCTCATCATTGGAAACCAAAGCAATCCTGAAAATTTTTCCCAATTTTTTGCCATGTCTAAAAAGTAGGAATGTATTGTGTGGGGGCGTGGTTTAGAGTTGGGTCTTGGTGAGTATGTCATGATTTTGGGTGTGGTTAGAGGCGGGCCTTAAATGTCCCTCTTTGCAATCTCTAAAAGTTTGGGAGTGTTTATGTATAAACGATCCGGCCCTCCCCCCCACCCAAAGTATGCCCGGTTATTTACTATGAAGTCCTGCGGGAGGATGGGGGACAAAAAACAAAATTTGTTGGTTTTTACACTTGCTGTGAGTGCCGCCCTCTGCTAAGTGCTGCCTTAGGCACCCGTCCACGAATGCCTAGCAGCAAATAGGACCCTGTGCAGGAGGCATGAAATCAGATCGTGGCAAAACCCCTTTAAATATAATTGAGAAATGCTGCAGTCCATTACCACATAAACACTATTGAGCTGAGTTTAATTAAAACGTGAACAAAAGCCCACGTGATATTTTTTGCTGTGCTTACGGCATCTTCAGGGGTAATGTGACAGTTTGCAACAAGTTTACAAAACCTAAGAGGACATGTCATATGGAAGATTCTAACCAACTAGTAATAACTAAATAATATAGTACATGCATTTATTTTGATGCAAATGTGATAGTTCCACAATAGACATATAGACTGCCACAATGAACTACAACTTGTTCGTCTTAAGGAATGCATCATGTCCATACAGCTGACCCTCATAAACCACAGGAAACTTTGAACCTATATACCCACAAAGTTTATGTTATACACATACCATACTAAAATATAAAAAAAAAAAAAAAAATAATATATCTATCCAAAATATAAATACATATATAAAAAAAATAAATATATTTTTATTATTATTCTATTTATTACAGAACAAATAGAGTCGCCCAGAAAACTAAACACTACAGCTAAATAAAGTGTATTGTGAAATATCCCCCAGTAAAAATAGGAATTTCGATAAATAAGTACGTAAGAATGATAACAGAAAAAATAATAAATTGTGCATAAATAGTTTCTCACCAAAAAGTGCTACACATTGCACCAGGCAGGGCTTAACACCACCTCTTTAGTGAAACCGCTGTCATCAATTATGGGCAGGCAAACTTCAAAAGTCTATTTTGGAAAGACAATCCACTGGAAATGAGGCCTGAGCATTAGCACTCAGATTCCTTTGGACACCATAGCGCGGCCTTTTTGTTGAGGTCATTTTCTGTATAGCAACCAATTCTATAGCCATGAGTTGCCCAGTTGTTTGATCTCAAAAGACCAGTATGTATAGAATTATAACCCCAAAATTAACACCCTACTTCCCATACAACACCTGAGACTTGTGTAACACTAGATTGACAACTTGGTATAAAAATAGCTAAAATAGGGCACAAGGTGTTGTACTCACATTTTTGCCCGCACTTTATACATTTATTGTCTGCAGGTTATGAGTTTTATATAGAGGGCACCACCAAATTTTACAACTGTGTGTTTATACAAACTCGAAAACATTTACTACATAAATATTGAATCAAAATTCATAATTTTCAATGATCTCCCATGAAAAGATAGTAAAACAATGTTAGCGTAATGAGAGGTTGTCTACCACATTATTGTAGATACGTATAACGAACCAAATCATATCAATAAATCAATCCATCCCAAGTGGAAATTCATTAAATGTACCAAGAAAAAAAAATCGAAGGTCTTTGAAAAAGATATCAAATAAGAACTGTCAAGGTTATCTAAAATCTTTATTCCCAATAAATGCCATGTGTTACAAAAAGCATGAAACAAAGCCAAGGTGTACTGTATGTGGCATGGTAAACAAAAAACTGCCATGGTAACAATACCTGAAGAAAAAAACAATGCAAGCTACAGTCCCAAACTTGCAATTTATGGTAAAGTACATCTTCTGGCCTATTTTGTTTATATTAAATTACACTTAAGACCTGTGGAGGGAGTGATGCAGAGGAATGCAAAGGTATTATCTATTATGCCACACACCTTTGAAGACAACATAGAAATGAACCTATAGTTGAGTAATGGGTCACTTTTTTTCATTCTTTATATAGTGTGCGCTATGGGACCGATCACTGATTACTTTACATGGGCAGCTAGCTCAGGGAGAACATTATTAAACTAAAGGGGTCACTATTCCAAATGGGCAAATACTGAAGAGGAATACTACTATGGAGCACTATCCAGAACATAATTACATTGGGTATTATTGGTAACCACGTGATAAATATAGCAATTATTAGAGTGCAACCATTTACTATTGTGCAAATTATTGTTACTCTTTTTGATAATGAGGGCACTCCCCCACCCCCCCTTTAGTGGGAAAAAAAAACAAAAAAAAACACTATTACAATTAAGCAACTATAAGATATTATGTGGTAACTGGTGGGCATTATTTTTAATACTAATGGCACAATTACTAACATTATTACTACGGGAGGCACTGTGAGTGAAACAACACCTATAAAAACAATATGGGACAATTATAATGTAATACTGATGGCGAACCAAAAAGTTATAATACACACCTATGAAAAAGGATCACCAAGTATATAAATATCAACAATAAATCTTTATTAAAGTTATGAAACAAGAAAAAGAACAGAAATATGTTTCCCAAGATACTATTACTCAAAATTCATGTAATATAATATAGCGTTCCCCATGAGAAAGGATCCCCCACCAAGATGCATACATAGAATAAATGATATAAGTAATGCTCAACCTAAATCAATGGCATATAATAAATGAACAGTCAGCAGAGGACAGAAAACATGGGAACACAAGTCCCCATGCACATTTCGCCTGCCCTTCATCCGGTATTGTTGACATTTATATATTTAAATAACATTATAGAATAAAGACTTAGAGCAGGTAAAAACACATTACAACCAACTTGATCACCCTTTGTCACTTAACAATGCAGCACATTGTAGGCTTCGTGTATAAAAGAACAGTAGAAGGGACATGTACATACATACTGGTTTCGCTGGTCTAGGTGGTAATACAAGATTCTAATCTGTCCCTTCACCCCACATATCCAATTCCCATGCCCCGCTCCTGTCATATTGTCACCACAATAACATCTCCAAAATCCGTACTTTTCTCACTGTATTGAAACAGCTCAAACCCCTCATTGTTTTGCTCATATTCACTCTCGTCTTGACTACAGCAACTCCCGCTTATCGGTTCTCCCTCCTCTTGCAAACTCGCCCCTCTCATCTGTCCTGAATGCAGTCAGCCAGCAATGTCATTATCTTTCCAGCCGCAATACTATGCCTCTACCCAGGTGTCCAGTCACTGCACTGGCTACCTCTTCAGCTGCAGAATACAACATAAAACTCACCACTCTCACCATAAACTCTCCACAGTGATGCTCCTCCCTAAACATCACCTCCCTCATCTCTGTCTACCACCCTAACCTGAGTGCTCTCCTGCTCAGCTGAAGAAATCATCACTACAATCCACAAGCATAACGAACCATCCCATGCCCTACTCCAAAAAGATATCACACGTGCAGCACAGTTCAATGGAATATGCTACCGCTTGCTATCAGGCAACCCATCACACCTCTCATAGTAATTTAAGAGGGCACAGAGAAAAACAACTTCTAATCCTGGCCTACCAAGATCCCTAACTGCTATCACACTACAATTGTCACTCCCTAACCTAGGGCACTCAAAAGTCACTATCAATCTGTATATAATGAACTGTCAGGGTGGCATGGTCACCCAATTTTTAAATAAACCACCTCCAATTAATGCAACAAGCTAGGACCATTGTAAACCAAGCACATCTTAACCCATTAGTCTCACCCATCTACACCATAAATAATTGTAAGCTCTCGCGAGCAGGTGTTCCTCATCACCTCGAGACCTCATTTGTAAGTTCTTTTAATGTGTAATGTCTTAATTATACACCTCCAAATTAGAAAAGTGCTCGGAATATGATAGTGCCGCAATATAAATAAAGAATTATTATTAGATAATAATATAAATATATAATTTATATAATTATACCTCCTCCACCCTCTCATCACCGGTACCAGCAACTGCACAACACCGGCAGTCCATATATTTACCTAATTCCACCACTTTTACAACAGTGACGTCAACGCAGATGGCTGCAGCAGTCCATCCTCCTCTACATACCACACAGTTCAGAGCTGTCACTTCCAAACAGGAAAAAAATTAAGATGGTACATAAACACTACAGCCAATTAGTAGCTATGATGTCCCTGTCCAGACTGGAGAGATATATGGCAATATCCTATGAAATTAACCATGCAAGCCATTTTACTAAATGACATGGCGCCAACACACCAGTTTCGTTAATAGAATAATAGATGAGTGTATAATATTGGACCACATGAATGAAAGTGTTATGCACCAAACATTATAAGGTTTTAAGATTGTATTAGTTTTAGAATGATTTAAAGAAGAAGGACATGCCATTAAGGTAATATACAACAAGCAAGAAAAAGTAACAAGGTAAGTATCGGGTACATGAAGAAGATATAAAAAGAAACGGTCTACAATCAAGAAAGATGTCACCTGTAATTTACTAGATGTAATTTTGCCTGTGACTGTATGATCAGGGTAGTCAATATATTACTTTGAGTAAAAAACTTTAAACAAAAAACTCAAATCCATCCCGAGGAGTCAATGCACATGCTGAAGCAAGTTAACCAACCATTGCATGTGAATTTCAGCTTAGGCGTGGGGGAAAAATTTTGATACTTATATCTTAAGGCTCAAGGTTTTGATCTTTTAAGACACTAGCTACTCTCTGAATCTAAAGGCTATAAACCTGAACATAAATGTACTATTTATTCTTTTCCATGTCAGTTTTTGATTCAGCATTTTTTATCTATTATCAACATGTGCTACTTGCCCTTGATATATAAGTCAAAGCCATCAGCCAAAACTCCAGATTAATTTTTGCTTGACTGCTAGTGCTTTAAAGTGTTATTCTTCTTGTCTCTCTTCAAGCTGCACATAAGGTGGCTTCAGGGTAGTGTGTCCTGCATCACTTTACCTTATACCTAATTTGTATTCAGGGATCTCAGGAATCTGATGACTGCAAATTGAATTTGTATCCCCAACTAAAAAGCCATAAAGTTAACTGAGATTATTGTCTAGAATCCAGCATTTAGACAGTCCTGACATGATTTATCTCAGTCCAGCAAAAAAAATAATATTGAAATGTACTTTTATTTCTATATAAATAGACAGCAGTAATGTGTTTAATTACTGTTTTGTATAAAAACATAACACAACATGGTAAAAAATTAATGAGTGGGTGTAGCCGAATACTGGGCAACCAACAGAATCAACATGCTCGCTGCTAATCTAATGTAACTGACTCATTTAATGAAAAGAGGGTGTTCAAATAAATAGACGTGTGGACTTCAATTTTGTGAGTGTTAATTCTATTCTGTGAGAAAGATGTTTCAATTAATGACCATTATTTAATGAAGGAGTATGAAGTCCAAATGTGAACCTGACTGGTTTCAGGCCCACTGCCAGACCTTACAAGGGTCCGTTCCAGACATCGTACCAAAGGAGAATGAATTTTGATCAAGAAGTTGATTGGAGAGGACAAAAAAATAAAGTACAGAAAATAAAATGGTTTGCTTAGCTTAAAAATAACAGAAAAGCATCTTGCTTTTAAAAAAAAATTAAAAAAAAAAAAAAAAGAAAAAAAAACATGGCATACAAAACCAGAAACACGTGGTAGGAAAAGATATACAGTATCTCACAAATTGAGTACACCCCTCAAATTTGTAAATATTGTATTATATCTTTTCATGGAACAACGCTAAAGATATGACATATTTACAATATTAAGTAGTCAGTTTACAGCTTGTATAACAGTGACCACATAGCCATCAGTGTCTAAAGATGATGCACAAGAAAGCCTGAAAACAGTTCTCAGAAGACAAGCAGAATAAGGACATGGGTTACTGTAACCATGTCCTGTGGTCTGATGAGACCAAGATAAACTTATTTAGTTCAGATGGTGCCAAGCGTGTGCAATGGCAACCAGGTGAGGAATACAAAGACAAGTATGTGTTGCCTACAGTCATCCATGGTGGTGGCAATGTCATGGTTTGGGACTGCATGAGTCCTGTCAGCTGTAGGGAGCTACAGTTCATTGAGGGAACCAAGAATGCCAACATGTATTGTGACAGATCGAAGCAAAGCATGATCTGTTCTCTTTGGAAACTGGATCACAGAGCAGTATTTCAAAATGATAACGACCCCAAAAATACCTCCAAGACAACCACTGCCTTGCTAAAGAAAATGAGGGTAAAGGTTAAAGCATGTCTCCAAACCTAAACACCTATAGAGTAAATTTGGGGACACTCCTCAAATCGAGGTACGTGAGAAGCCCAATGTCCACTTACATCCACCAGCTCTGTGAACTCTATGTCCAAACGGGTTAAGGTAGTGCTGGAAAATAATGATGGCCACACAAAATATTGACACATTTAGCACAATTTGTCCATTTCACGAAGGGGTATACTCACTTTTGTTGCCAGTAATTTAGACAAACATGACTGTTTAAGAAATTCTCAATAAGTTTGATGTGTTGCATGAAAAAAACACTCCAATTCTTTGGGGCTTGTGAACAGCAACAATGGCAGAACAAACAATGAACCCCGTAGCTCTAGCAACTTTGCATTTATGTACCCTGCAACCACCTCCCCTCATGTCCTGAGGTTGTATGATTGATTGATCTAATGTTACTTTTCATCTCATCTGTGCAATCTCCCCAGCATAATAAAACTGAGCTTTTCTGCAGCTGGTGTGAAATAGGTGTTACAAGTTGATGTGCAGTTTTTTCATCATGCTACTAGCAATTAGCTGCACATGTGATCGTTTTCCCAGGTCAGCATAAATGGCAAAGTTGCTAGCTACTGGTAATCATTTTTTGTTACAGTCCCATTGAGCTGTTCACCAGTCCCCAAAGAATTGGAATGTTATTTGATTAAATAATTCCCATTTTAGTATGTTTTTTTCTGTAAAGTTGTTAGAGTCGGGACCTCACAAGACAATGAGGTGCCGTGAAATGCATGGATTTAGCTTGTGATCATGGGGCCCCATTACCAACAAATACCTCATAATTAATATTTTTCCAGTATGGCCCTTTTTTATATTTTTGCACCAACAGAGCTGGGGAGCAGAGTGTGCCAGAGTTGGTGTAAGGACACTTAGAAAATGCTGGGCAGCCCGCCTGGGTCTAATAGTAAAAGGTGTCACTAAAAGGTTGTAAACCGCATTGTGTACCACACGTACTAAATTTAATGCACCCTTTTGTATCGCCTTATTATATCAATTTTAGTACCGGCAACCACCTCCCTCCATCGCCCTGAGGTTGTATGAGTGTATGATCTATTGGATACTGTTGCATGATTTGCAATCACCCCATGCATTATACTTGCTGCTCTTCTGCATGCTGGTGTGATTAGGTGTTAAAGTTGATGTTCAGTTTATCATCTTGCTCAAGTCAATTAGCTTCACATTTGATCTTTTTCCTTTCCCCAGTCATCAAAATGCAAAGTTGCTAGCTACTGGTTCATGTATGTTCATCCAATTTGAAGCAGTTCACAGCCCTCAAAGAATTGTAGTGATTATTTTTGCGTAAGTAATGATCCCTTTATTGTATTTTTATTTCTGAAAAGTTGTTAGAGGTCGTGGACTCACCAAGACAAGAGTCTCCGTGAAAGTTATGCTGTGATGCTGTGTCCAGGGCCCCAATACACAACTAATAACTCATATTTAATATTATTATCCAGTAAGCACTTTTTAATTTAGCCCAACAGATGCTGGTGACAGAGTGAGCCAGTGATGTTTAGACACATAGAAAAAGCTGGGCAGCCCCCTGGTCCCTAATAAGTATAGTAGACACTAATAGTTTTGTAAGAGCCAGCATTGTGTACCACACTATCTATCTATAATTATGCACACCTTTTTGTAATCCGCCTTATTATAATGCAATTGTATAACGGCAACCACACTCCCTCAAGCCCTTGGTTTATGAGTGATTGTTATATTGGTTACTTGTATATCTGTGCAAACTCCCCATTCATAAACGCGTGCTTTTCTGCAGCTGGATAGAAATAGTAGTTAAAGATGTTGTTCAATTTTTTCAACAAGTCCTCTAGCAATTAGCTGCATCCTTGTGATGACTTATTCCCAGTCAGCATAAATGGCAAAGTTTGCTAGCTACTGTGTTCAAGATTTGTGTCAGCCAATGAGCTGTTCACAAGCCCCCAAGAATTGGAGTGGTTTTTTGAGTAAAGTAATGACCCATTTTTTTGTATGAATATTTTCTGAGTGTTACAAGAACACTCATCCCAATGGCAAAAATAAGTTGTATCCAAAAGAGCCAACTACAAAATGGCCGCCCTGTTCAACGATTCATCAAGAAAATATCCCACCTCCCATCTACAAAGTGCCACACACATGAATTAGATATCACCAACCATTCCCATTTTATTTAGGCGTATCCATATAAATGGCCTACCCAGTATAAAAATACTGGAAGAAGTCATGTTGTCTTATGCTGAACAAGACATGCCCTTGAAATGAGACTTCAACAGTACAATGACCACAAACACACCAGAAAGCGGGCAACTTCCTGTTCCCAAAACAACAATGTTTTAAATATTAAAATGCTTCTTGACCCAATCCCCCAGTACCCCAATCCAATGGAGAATTTGTGGCGTACCTTAAAAGATTTCGTTTTTGATGTAAAACCTAAAAATGCAAATGAAAATTGGAATGTAGTACAGTCTACTTGGGCTGGAATACGTGTTCTCAGGTATATGATGTTAGTTGACTCTATGTCACAAAGATGGAAAGCAGTTTTCAAAAATAAAGGTTACACAGATAAATATTAGTATAGTGATATACAGAAAAGCTAAATCTGGGAACAAATTTCAGTTTGAATAGTAAAAATAGACACACTGCTATTTTTTTGAACAGCCTAGTATTACATTTTCTTTATTTTCAGTTTAGAATTTGATATTTTGATCATATTTTCATTTGGATGTGAATATGCAGAACTCCCAGTGCCTTTGTGTGTGTAGAAATTAATGCTTTTATGAGCATTGAGCTTTTTCTCATTTATTTGAAACACACTGCTATTATTTTGCACATAACTGCATATACAGGTATATCACCCCTATTAAGGTTCGAATATTACATCACAAAAAATTCGGTTCGATCACCTTCGTCTGAATTACCCAACAAAAAAAACTTCCGATGTCCCTAAATACATCGGGACGAATCACATTAAAAAACAGCTTTATTTCCAGTGCTGCACAGAGCCAGCAGGGTTGCAGTAGACCGATTTGTGCCATGCTTACATATGCAGAGGGAGCTTGGTGTTTGGTCCTTCAATACAATGTTGAGTTTTTATATGACACTCAGATTGACTGCCCGCCGCTCTTAGAAATCCGCATCACAAAAAAATTCCCTAGGGCACTTAATAGGGCAAAACTGACCAAAAAACTTGAAGCGGTAGTGGTATGCTGATAAAGACATGGCATCTGACAAGCTGGAAAAAAACAAGCTGAGAGCTCAGGAGGCAACATTAGTTACAGAGTGACGGCTGCATGCACAGCAGCATTAGGTCAGAATGAGTGGCATAATGACATTCTGGAGGGTAAAAAACAGGAGTAAGGCCACAGAGTGGAACAAAGACTCAGTGTGGGAAGTGTCACGGCCAGCAAGCAGCATCGGTCAGACATTATGGCAAAAATTACAATCTTGTGTGGCAAAAAACTGGAGTAGGCCACAGAGAGTTCACAATGACAAGAGAGTGGAGGTCACGGCAGCAGCAGCATGAGGTCATAGAGTGGCACAATGACATTCTGGAGTGGCCCATAAAACTGGAGTAGGCCACAGAGTGGCACAATGAAGAGAGTTGGAGGTGACGGGCGCAGAGCGTGGCACCATGGACACAGGTGTATGTCACGTCACTAGCCAGCAACAGCAGCAGCAGCATTAATTGAAGGGTCATAAAGTGGCACAATGACAGAGTGTTGGAGGAGTCAGATGGAGAAACTGTCAGCAGATTTTTGGAAATCAGGCGGGTGGGCGGCATCAGAATAGTGACTGAGGCAGGTAGTTTTGAACCCAGATTCAATTTCTTCACCAGTTTGAGTGAAGTGGGCGACATGGCTGATGTAGTCTCTGACGGCCTAAGGCATTGTGTGTGGAATCCTGGCCGATCCAACCCTGATCCATCCTGACAGACAGCCGTTTCTCATATCCCTTGGACAAGCGTGTTCTCCCTTGGGGTAACGAAGCCCCCCCTCCGCCTGAAGATCCTGCTCAATGCCACACTACTGGCCGGGCAGGACAGCTATACTCCACTTCAAACCGTCGGCAAGTTGGTCGGCACACAATCCAGTATGGCTGCCATTATTCCAGCGGATCTTCTAACTGGGGTCAGTGCTGTGTCCAATTAAGCCACCAACTGTTGGTACAGGTACAGCTCCATGTCCTGCTGCTGCTGCTAGTCTTGGCGACTGCCCTCTTCACTAGCGGGTGAATGAAGCCTGCTCATCAGTGACTTCCATACTTAAGTTGCTGTTGAGGACTGGTACAGCTCCTAACCTCGCCACCTTCCCCAGCACCGAGGCAGTAGCACGTGAGCGCTGAGTAACCCCCCATTCAGAGGCGTGGACGACGCCGCACATAAGCAGCAGCCAACTGACTACGGAGGATTGTCCCTACATATTTTGATGTTTTTTCCACCCTCTCAGCAGCTGGGAAAAAGGCTCCCATTTATGGACCAGGTAGCGATGTCCAAATAGTGAGGAGAGCCAGAAGTCCGTCCCTCTGCCGTAAGCAGACTAAACGGCTGTCTCTGAGCCAGGCAATCAGCCAAGCTGGCGGGCCAACATCACAAGTTGATTCCGATGGGCTCCATGCCTCCCATCTCCACTGTATACCTGCCACGGTGGCTTAGCGGTCATCTGCCCTCGTCTTCCTCAACTCCATCAACCCCAACCAGCAGCTCCCAGCTCCTCCCTGTCTTGACACCTGTGGTAGAAAATCTACTCTTTCACCAGACAATGCATCTGCTCCTAGTCCTCCTCCACCTGCTCTTCCTCCTCCTTCAGTCCCACCGGACTCATTTGGCCGCGAGATGTAGTCGGCCCACGACTCATTCCCCCGCCCATACAGATATTTCAGCATCTTATCCAGGACATGAAGCAGTGTAATGACGTTATACATCCCGGTATCTGGTGACTGTACAATAACGTGTCCTCCTCGAAAGGCCCTCACAAACGGCAAGGGTGTCACGCATGATCTTGCCACTGGCTGACATCAAATGAAACACAGGGGAGTTAATCCTGTACCGCCTGGAACATCAAAAAAGCGTTAAGGCCTTTCTCTGTTCAAACATTCGGACCAACATGTGGCAGGCTAATCCCAACGGTGTGGAAACATCTCATATCATATGTGTGTTGGTGGGGATGGCCGTTTCTGGTCTGCCGATAGCAACTCGTAGGAGGTGTAGTTCCTGGCCCTTTGGTAGGAATGGTATAAAAAGCAATCACAGATCCAGGCCATTTTCATAATCATCTGAAGAACTGTGGAAGACTTCAGAACCTTTTCACAACCCAGATTGTAACACGTGCGCCATGTCAGGGCACATGGACCAAACCGTCCCTCGGTGCAACGCGCGACACCAAGTTTCCTCCCATTGTCCGTCACCATGGTTTCCGATTTGCAGTTGGCGTGCAGAGAAAGCCGACACATTGATTTCTTTGCTGCCTTACTTTCCGAGAAGTTTCCACCCCTGTGTGACTTGTTCGCCGAGGCAAGCCAGGTGTAGAACAGCGAGACAACCGCTGGAGCCCTAAACAAGTGTAAGATGGAGCAGTACTTTGAGGAGGCTGAGATTGTGGTTTGAGGAGGAGAGCGGACATTGGCGCACGAAGCCAGCATTGATAGACAACGTGGAGTAGAAAGCGGCGTCTCCTTCCAAAGAGTTGGTTGCCTGGGCAGGAAGCACATTCAACCCAGTGGGCCGTAAGGGACATGTACTGGCCCGAACCGTAGTATACATCTACCATACTTCCGTGCTACTGTGCACCTTGGAACAATCCGATAAGCTCAGTGACTGCCACCTTCTGTTCTACATATATATGAAGTGCTTTGTACTTGTGTGCTTTTTGGAAAAGAAATTACGGCTTGGAACTCTCCATCTCGGCCTCGGCAACAATCCAATAGATCTCTGAATGGTTCAGAGACCACCATTTGAAAAGGGAGTGGACTGCAGTAACCACACACTTGGGGACGAAGCACGGTCAGCTTCTGGTCACCATAAGGATGTTGGACGCATAAAGTTGTCTCATTGCCATTCTCGCCTCGCTGAACGACTGCTTGCGCCATGAGTATTGAGTGGAGTCAGGAGCATCCTGGACCGTGAGAATTATGTCCAAAGAGAAACAGCTCCCTCCAGGCATAGGTGAGGAGCCTTTGACTGGCTGCAAATGGCCACGCGAGCCACATGCCGCTGCTGCGCTGTTGCTGTGGCGGCAGGATGAACCACCACAATCTGAAGCTAACTTTCTCCCAGGATTCCACCGATGGTAGAAACGCAGCATGTGTAGACGCAGGGCCCGTGGATCCAACGTTAGCTCCCTTGCCACGCATCACTATACTGCCCACAGATTCTAACATATACCCATTATAATGACTCCTCCGTTATCTTTATCAAAGAAATGGCAACACCGCCGAGTATTCGGATTTTACTTGCAACCTGGCGCCGCACTGATAGACTACTAACCCTAACCGCCACTTGCCTTCGCTTAGCCACCCCTGTGCCGGCTACTGTACATGTACCTGCGAAGCGGGTTTTTACCCCATGGTCGCTGGCTCCTTGACCTACACACTGGCTTCTACCAGGCTGACTACGGCCGACACGACCCCTTTCAGGCTGCGGCCTCTGCCCTGAGTGGCAAGCTGACCTCCATCACCTGGACGAATGATGGGAAGCCCTTGTTCTGGCCTCAGCCCTCACCCGGCCCCACATGTCGGTTGGCTACTCATCATCTATTTTTGTGTTTTTATGTCATCGTCACAGCAGTCCTCATCACCTGGATCTTGGTATGCAGAGGCATGACCCCGTCACAACATGATCTCCCATGCCACTCTCAACATCTATACTATTGCCGCCTACTGCAAGAATCAGGGGATATTGCCATTTATTTTGCTGCCAAGTATCTGCTGACTTGCCCTCCTCAAAATGTTCATCCTCTCTTATAATAGTGAACGCTGTAGCCCAGACCACAAATAGTTTCTCTGGCTGAGGTAACCGGAATGTACAGAGGCTGGTTTGATGAAACAGGAGAACCTCCGCAGACGCCGCCTCCCCCGGCCATGCAACTAAGGGTTTGATGTCTGAGGTTCCCAACGACTCTTGGCTGGGGTTGTGAAGTGGATGACCTAGTCAACCAATCAAGAACCCTTGGGTTGCTATGACAGCACACGGACAGCTAGATTGACAGCGCGGATGTGGCCACACCAATTGACCCCTGCTGCACTACCCCTTGCTGTGCTGTGACCTGGGCGTTGGAATGATTTGTGCCTCTGCCACTCGCAGGTGAAGACCAGGCCACCCTCTCTTACTGACATACTAGATTAGTTCTCAAATTAAACATACACTGTTAATGATTGAAGATATCTTGTATAAGATAAATACACACCCTGAATTTGACTCCAAAATTGAACCCAGTAACAATCTTGTGTAACCCTTGCGATATAAATTGCGCTCCAACATGGGCAGTAAAAATTTACTTGTATGTGCCGTTAAAAAACTCTGTGTAATATTTACAGAATGTAAAAGCACAAACAGGCCTTAATTAAACCTTCGATAAGAATTATGCACAGTAATTTACTTCTAGTGGCGGTGAAAAACAAAGTTATCTTATTACTGAGTACAACTGCAGAAAAATACTTATTTAACACCCTGGAAGTTAAATTGCGCAAACATTGAGCAACCACAAACTACCAGCTTTTGTAGCGTGTAACAAAGGCGTTTTTTTTTTACGCTACATCAACAAGAGAAAAATTTGTTAATTAACCTTCTTCTTGTGAATTATGTGCTACATGAAAATTTTTTTTTTTTTTTGGCGGTGAAAAAGACGTTTATTTAGTCACCACAGCAGCAGAAACAATGCTTAATTAACCCCAGGATA
>JAODAL010037548.1:0-40254 GCA_025379985.1 Phyllomedusa bahiana
TCAAATAAAACAAATAAACCAGTCCTGGGACCGGGAACCTGAGCACAGTCAGCGCTTTCTTGGTGTCTGGTATTGTTGGCGAGGTTCCTCCTGTTCCCGAGTGGCTTTGCTTCTGTTGCTTTGGCGCTGGCTCCTTCGTTCTTTCTCTTGTTCCAGCCTTTTTTCTTCCTCTTTCCCGCTTGTCCTCCTCCCTTGGGACAGAGAGTCAAGGTAATCCTCCGCCTCCTCCACGGACTGGCACAGTATAGGCGGTCCTTTCTCCGGAAAGATCTTGAGAGTCGCTGGGAACTGTAGAGAAAACCGGACTTGCTTCTTTACCAGTGACGTACAGACAGTGGAGAATAGTTTTCTCTTCCTAGCCACTTCGATGGAATAGTCCGCAAACAAGAGGAGTTTGTCTCCTTTAAACATCAGGGGCATTTTGTGTGTGCGGTATGCCTGCAAAAGCCGGGCTTTTTCAGAATAGTCCAGATATTTAACTATGACTGGTCTAGGCCTTTGATCTTGGCCTCCCGTAGTTGTGGGCCTTGGCGGGCCTATTCTATGGGCACGTTCGACCTTCAGGGCCCCCTCGAGGCCCAAGGAATGCGGGATATGTTTTGCGCAGATATCCTGGAGGTTTTTTGGTGGGATTGACTCGCTGAGACCAATGATCCTGAGATTGTTCCTCCTTGAACGGTTCTCAAGGTCCTCGACCTTCTCCCGTAGATACTCCGTTCTTTTAAGTAGTCTCTCAATGTTATTTCTAGCACCCATCATATCGTCTTCAGCCACCTCCACTCGCTCCTCCAAAGCTACTAGCCGGGTGGAATGATTTTTCAGCTCCCCCTGCAACTCTGACACCGCTGCCGTCACTGCTGCTTTCACTGATGTGGCCATAGTATTTTCAAATGAGGCCAGAATATCTGGTGCAAGTAACTTGGCTACCGCAGCAGCCATAGTTTTACAGGATATATTCAGGCCTGGGATGGTCTCTTCTAGCTCTCTGTCTGCAGGAGTTAACCCCTGTGATGCCAGGGCCTGGTTAAGTGCTGCTGATGGAGCTGGCTGCCTTTCTGGGTTTGTGAGCTGTGCTGGTGTGGCCCCTGGGATTACCTCCATGCTGCTGCTGTCGCTGTCGTATGTAGCCTCTGCTTCACTCATATCAGCCACTGCTGCGTTGTGCTGCCCGCGCCCGCTCCTCGTGGAGCGCGGTGGATCCGGCGCCATCTTTGAAGGCAGTGCGGCGTCCCGGGTGTTCCGGGTATATTTCGCTGCCGGAGCTTCCCCCTGCGCTGTTAGAGGCGCGTCCCGAATGCCGGAGCGCGTCTCGTGTCCGTGGCACTGAAAAGTGCCGTTGCTGGTGCCGATATTAGTCGGGGAAAGCCCGGTAAGAGGCGAGTGGGACCAGAGCTCCTACTCTCTGCTGCCGGCCATGCACGCGCCGGGACTGGAAGTCTCAGCCGGTTTTTCAGGCGGTCTGAAAAACCGCAAACCGGCTGAAAAACCGGCCGAAAACCCGTGCAGTGGGGACATGCCCTAAGGCCATAATAGAAGCCTTCTGTGCATTTTATACTGATTTGTACCAAGAGCGACCATATCAGTCCCAGGCCACTTGGGATTTAATTAATCTTACTCAACCTCCCAAATTAACAACGGATCAGAGGGAACATTTATCGGCCCCTATCTCACAACAAGAGGTTAGGGACGCTATTAATAAATTAAAAAACAATAAGTCACCAGGCCCAGACGGATTCTCCGGGGAGTATTACAAGATCCTGCGGGAGTCTCTGGTCCCGATCCTTACAGATCTTTATAATGATATATATTGCAAGAACACTCCGGTGGAAGCATTTCAGGAAGCCCGAACGGTGCTTATCCCTAAGCCTGGGAAGGATCCGGAGGATGTGGGTTCTTACCGCCCGATATCCCTCCTCAATCCTGACTATAAAATATTAGCCACGATTCTAGCTGATAGAATGCAGGACTTCCTTCCACAGCTCCTGACTCCAACGCAACTGGGATTCGTGAGGGGACGACACTCCACTCGGGGTATCCGCACAGCAATTGCAGCTTCTAATCCTAGCCTTCCCACGACTATGCTTCTCGGCTTAGACGCCGGGAAGGCTTTTGACTCCATATCTTGGAAATTCTTAAACACCTCTTTGAGGTACAGGGGCTTCGGGAATACCTTTCTTGACTATCTTATCGGTTTGCAAACTGAAGCCTCCACAATTCTCACAATCAACTATTTAAACTCATTGTCCATTTCTTTATTTCGTGGAGCCAGGCAGGGTTGTCCACTTTCTCCCCTTCTGTTCGATCTTGCGCTTGACCCTTTCCTACGCTATTTACAAGCGTGGGGGGGATTTCCAGGCATCCACGTTGGCAATACAGAAATTCGTTTGTCAGCGTTTGCGGATGATCTGCTGCTTTTTGTTTCACAACCACGAGACACTCTCGCCCAGCTTTTGGCGGAGGTGGAACAGAAGGGGGCACTTTTGGGATTTAGGGTCAATCTTAGCAAATCGGAGGCTTTACTACTAAGAGGCCCTTCACTCCCATTATGGACCCGCAACTTTGCATTAAAGTGGCAGAAATCTTCCATAACCTATCTCGGAGTTCAGATTACTAGACACCCTGCTAAACTATACTCAGCAAATCTTGACCTATTTATAAAATTCCTCAATGAGAAGCTTGCCGCGTGGTCAGGCTTCACGTTATCATTTGCGGGTAGAGCTAATCTTTTAAAATTGGTGGTTTTCCCGAGGCTCCTGTACCTTTTTCGAACCCTTCCACTGTATCTGCGTCCCCGGGATGAAAAATTAATTAATAGGTTATTTGCCTCTTTCATCTGGAATGGCAAGCGCCCTCGTGTTCCTTAAATTGTACTGCGCCAGCCCAGGTCCCATGGTGTACTCAATTTTCCGAATACTAAACTTTACAACCTTGCTGCCAACATGTGTGTCCTACAGGATTGGATAACGGGATCAAATAATTTCGCACCAGGAGACGTGGAGGCACAATTATACCCCCCTACTTCCCTGATAAACCTTTTACATCTTTCGTATGGTGCTCTACCTCAGGAGATTAGAGAGAACCCGTTGTTCATGGCTTCTTGGAAGACATGGCGTTCCATTCATAGGCAACAGGGTCTATCAGCGGAATTTTCCCTGGGCCTCAGATTTCTCCATAGCCCCGCCTTTCAGAATGGCAAAGTCCACTCACTTTTTAAATACCGGTCCGATAAGGGTCTCACTAAGGTAGGAGATCTGGTAGATGTTCAGGAAAGGAAGTTGTTGTCTTTCAACCAACTTTTCATTAAATTCGATTTCATAAGAAACGCTCAGACGGATTTAAAGCACCCTTTTTCTATTATTCTAAGCTACTATCACAAAGCAATGCACTGTGGATGTTGACTAGGACTTTGGGGCCACTGACTAATCAATAAGGTAAGAAAACAACGACAACATATCCATAGTTTATTAGCTCACGAGTCTCAGGGGCCTCGCTGAGCCCGCGGAGGACAAATCTCCAAGTGTTCATTTTACCACTTATGTTCACTAATTAGACTATGTATATATACCCTCAGGCCCTAACAGAAGGACCCCATAGATATCCATAAATTACAAATATGCAGATTTATATAGTGTCACAACTCAGACCGTAACATAAACTAGATCCCTAAGCAACTCCTAATATAGGGTAGAAAAGATTCCTTAGAAAAAGAAAAATATCTAACTCAAACCGTGGTTATATAATCATCCATAATTGCAACTTTTTTTTATTTCATAATAATTTTTATTAGGAAATTTTTGAATATTAACAAACATTAATCTCAACAAGGGATCATCAATATGAAAACAAGCAAACAGGAAGGGATTAGGAAGAGGGGGAGACAAACGTAGGGGAAGAGGAAAAGGGAAGATACGGTTGGGTGTCACTTGGACACATTTAAATGACTAATGCAGTAATCGCAGTGAGTTATCCTGAACATGTTCAAATGAGTGAAGTAGCAGAACAATAGGGGGAAATGCGCTAATAATTAGCACAAACACAAAAAAACGAAGTCCACAATAGAGATCTCAAAGCCATTAGATGATCAGCTCAATAAAGGCTAGTACACGTCAGGGAGTGCACTACATGAGTCCCATGAGATTTTCTCCCGTCCAGTACCAAAATTTAAGGGCCAAAATAATCTGGCGGCATATCTTTGTTCTAAGGAATAGAATTGGGGTGGTGTATAAGGGGCTTTACCCACCTTACAGGTGTAATCCCGCGGTCGGCAGAACATCCAATCCCACAGTGGCAAACCCAATTAACACAAACCAAGGAATCAGTTTAGATTGAGTAACAAGGATACTAGGAAAGAGATTATTTTGTTTATAAAAAGTACCTCATAGGATGTGGTGAAAATCAATATATGGCAATCCGTGTTTCTAGATATAAGATCTTAGGCACGATCACCTGTGAGTGTCCCCCAAAAAAAAAAAAAAAAAAAAAATGAAAAAGAAAAAAAAAAAAAAACAAAAGAACGTCATCGACTTCTCAAAGAAAATTAAGAATAAAAAAAAAGAAAATCCACAAACCAAAAGATTTTGCTATGCTTTGCGTTTTGACCACAATAAATTATTTCCTCACTGCAACGGAAGGAGCATCATAAATCCGAAAGCACAAAATTTCGGTAAGCAGTAGGGTATGCACCGCATGTAAATCACAAAGATAAACAAAGTAATGGACAGCAATATCCTGTGATAAGAAGAACCGTAACAAGATATGGTTGTGTGTTCATCTTTCAGATTATGATATATCGAAGCGTGTAGGGGCATAGAACCAAGTTGGCACAGAGTGCGTATTGGCAAAGTTAAAAGAACACAGTGCCCGTGAATGAAGAAACAGCCTAACGAGCAATAAACACAACAATAGCAACACAATAAAAACAAATAATCAATCATGTTGACGATAAGGTGAAAAGACTAGGTTTGGTTGTGTGTGAGGGGGGGGGGGGTAAGGGGAGTTGAAAGAATGTAGAAGTAGGTTGGGTAATGTAAAGGTAGGGAAAATAGCAAGGTCTGGCTTGGTAACCAGCCGCACTCACCGTCTGAGTTGCCGGATATGTAGTGACATATTGAGCCAAGCCTAGCTCATGTCTTTAGGGCACATTTCCCAACAGTTTTGTGCAATACACCATAGTTTGGAGCCAAATATTCTCTGATGCGTGCTTGAATATGCCTTGGTAGAATATCAATTGTGATATGTGCTGCCAGGTAAGGCAAAATTTTTCCACTCTGTCTTATCCTTCGGTGCAAAGCGGAAAAGTCACAACCCAGGTCCATTCGGAAGTAAGAAAGTCAGCTATTTTCTAAGAAAATATCGCAAAATGTGTGGGGTGATGAAAGCCGTATCCAGGTTTGTAAGGACAGTTGTTTGGTTTCGCTCAGAGATAAATCACATACGCTGAATATTAGGCACAACCAATATAAAAACGCAATAGCAACAGAGTGTGTTTGGGTGTTAGGGAGGGGCTTTGAGAAATTCGGACATCTCCAGTGTTCTAAGTAGAAAATAGCACGTAGACAATAAGCCCACATCAAAGCGGGGTCCAGGGAGGTTGGAGTGTTAGGTGTGAGTTTGTCGCGAATAGACGCTGTAAGCTGGTTTCCAAAAATCCCTGAGTGATCCGGGCATGACCAAGAAGGCATTGATATAGGTGTTCGCACTCTCAAAAAAAAAGGGACTGCGCGCACTAGTTAGACGAGGAGGAGTATAAGTAGTGGCGGGCGCCCGGAGCCATAAGAAAGCGTGCGGGGGGGCGACAGCCTTGTTTAGGATCATGAGGGACATCGATCCTGATAACAGATACTGGCAGGGTATTTAAGCCCTGCTGCTCAATAACAAAAGCAAAAAAGGGTCGCCTTATAACATATTCCTCAAAAGAAAAGGAACCAAAAACAACCACCGTAAAGCATGGAAAATCCTCGTTCATAAAAATAAAGGACCGGGTCTTCTCCCATCTACATAAGGCCTTTTGCCCTATTCTCGGTATTGGAATGGTAAGGTCCTATATAAGTGTAATAACACATCGAGATAAATCCTCGAGAGATTGCATTAGCCTATAAGACAAATATAGTTTTAATAAATTTGAGGGAATCGTACCCAATCAGAGTGACTTTCAGTCCGTCCTGAATTACCTGGTATGTATAATGGAAGTTTGCATAAAGTGGTCGCAGTTGTCAATATTATTCTATTCTATAAGGCACATGAGAAATTCCCCAAAATCATTAAGGATTCTCCAGACCCCTTACCAGATGGATGAATAGGGATCCTCCAAGAGAAGAAGCATATCATCGGAAAAACCACGTGATTTTGAACCATTCAAAAGACAACGCAAGCCGACCGCCCGAAACCATCCAATGCCCTTAGTGAAAGCGTCTGTATTTCATTAAATGATGGCAAAGCGTGTTCCAGAGCTATATTGAACAGCATATAGATATAAAGAGGGCCTCCTTGTCTAGTTGTCCCTTCTTAGGAGACACAATGGGGCCGATCATGAAACCCGATGGTAAATATAAGACTCCTCGTCCTGTGTGTACTATACATGGCGGCCAAAAAAATTGCCTAACCTTCCCCGGGTGATAGCCCATATTTATTCCAAAACCAGCGTTGCAGGGCCAATAAGCCGATTTTACGTATGTCAAAGGCCCTTGTTTCAGACATACTAATCCCAATAAGGGGCCTGCGACCGCCGTTTTTTATGATTTTTTTTTCCCCCTTCTAGTTCCTTTCCACCGCATCTTGCAGCTGGCAAAGACTGCCGCATATGTTTTTGACTGAGGAGCCTCCCTTTAATGAACCCCACTGATGCAGTCCTATTAGATATGGGCATCAAACGCGAGTCAGTTGTCCATCACTCCACCGTTACGATATAATTTTACATCCTGAATGATAACGATAGTAAGGTCTAAGAATACGACTCTGTGTGTACAAAGGATCTTTCCCTTTCTTAATGAGGGACCATGTAATAAAGTTGTGCACGTGTCTCCTATGGTTAACATGACCTGTTTTTTAATAATTTCCTCCATAAGCTAAAAAACACCATAGAGAAGGGTGTGGGTAGAATTTCCTTTACTAAATCTTTAAAAACTCCAGAGATGCCATACAAATAACCCGGAAAAAAAAATCCCGTGGCCTTTGTACCGGCAGGTAATACTTTTGATTACCTCCTCGGAAAAGAATATCCATCCGTCCTCTGCTATAATTCGAAAAGGCTGGCAATCAGGCCGTCTACCTCTGGTTCCCTGCAAGAAAAACACAGTGAAGAAAGCGATAAGTTAAGAAGTTTTTGAGAAAATCACCCCATTTGGCGTTTATCACAAGGTTTCAGTGTATAGGAGAGTCCTGCAATAATCTGGCCAGTATTTTGTGTGTTAATCTGTCAAGGATCCCACGCTATGAGCCCTGCCGTCAACCTGAGGCATAATATCCCTAAGACTAACCCATCAAAACTCTGTTCCTGAATCAAACATAAGGTTTGTCCAATATTGCAACCGATTTATTGGCCGCACTGAATAAAAGGAAGCTCTCAACCTTGTCTCCCAGTAAATTTTTCCCAGTCCTAGTTTGTTGCATCTCAAAATGATCTTAAGCTGCCAACAAGAAACACCATTTATTCATATTGTTATCCTTAAGTCATATGGTGTATCCTAACCAGTAGTTATCGCCCCCACTGTCGCTGTGTTCGATGGCCAATTCAAGATCAAATTTCTCGACTAAATAGCGCCCTCTGTGATTTATTCAGCCGCCATTGTATACATTATTCTCTGTCAAAAAACCCCTTAAGAAGCACTCCGCTCGCCCCCGCTTATCCCTGTCAATACCCAAAATAACCCCTAAGTTGTCACCATAGGTATGCCTGTAAAGAAAGAAAATTCCCCTTTAGATGTAATCCTCCCCCACCGATCTTTATTTCAACAGGCTCATCAAGTAAAAAATGGATCATAACTGCTCCTAATAAAGCGACCCTTGGAACTGCCAGAAAAAGTGAACAGGTATGTCAGAGCCCATTTAGGATGCATAGGTCCTGTAGTTGATGTAACACACCGATATGGAGAATGTTCAGAGATCACAAGGTCACCGATCTCAAGCAGAATCCACGCCTTGCCCAGGTAATGTTAGCGTTAGATAGAAAAAAGTCCCAATCGTGACTAAGTAAAATAAAACACAAAGCCAAAAGGACGTGCGAGAAGTGGTTGAATTGCCTCTCTCTCAAAAGGTTATAGTGCCTCCCAACACCCCCCACCCGTTAGGGAAAAACCAGGCCGTTATCAAACAAAGGGCAGAAGTGCGCTGATCAAAGCTTCTGACCTTGGCCCCAAACCGTGCTCACACTTTCCTGCCAAGTGGCGTTTCCTAACCTCTCGACTCCATGCTGAGACACTTAATTAAAATCCCCGCCAACCAATACAGATTCTGCCGCAAGGTCTCGCTGTAGGATGGATGTGCCCTAATTTGGCGAAAGAATTGCTTGTCGGGCAAAAAATTGGCGTGTTGTATGCATACACGTTTCAATGAAGTAGCCAACTTTCCGACCCTGCCGGGCGTACGTCCAGATGGGGACCTTATGTTATGCTCCCTCTGTGTCTGCCTACTAGATGGGATATTTATACACATTGGAATTCCATATTAAGGAGTAATCGACCGACCTCCCACCTTCCTGTACTGATGCCTAAGCGAACCATGTACCAGGGTACTCTGAAAACGTACCCATAGGTTGGGGGGAGAATTATTTTGCGAGTCGTGAGTAAGTCCCGCTCGGACCGTCAGAAAATGGGACTCCTGGCGCAATGACCACATCCGCTCCAACTTTTATTTAAGATAGCCTTGAGGATCTCCATCAAGAACGTTTGTGGGGATAACGGAAGCCCCCTGTTGATGTTCCATGTGATTATCTTCATTTTTTACCTTCTAGAAGGTCTGTTCTATACTAAATGAAGCCTAGGATCTCAGCTCTGTACAGAAATGGTACAATATCCACGTCACCTTTCATTCTATGTTACCCCAAAGCTTTTCTTGGTGGCCCCGCAAAGCCTCTGCCAGACCCATGCCAAACCAAAAACGTTTAAACTGAAACCTTCCTAAATCAGCACCTTTTTTTCCTTTTCGATCTCTTAGGACATTGAAATATTTGCGTGCAATATAATGGAGGCGAAAAAGTCTTCCTCCAACCATTTACGCATAACTCAAACGCCTATCTTTGTCCCGTCCCCATCGTTGACGCCTCTTAAAGTTCAAGCACTTGTCTGCCTCTGTCTCTCCCTCAATACCCAATGGGCCCGGTACATTTTTAAGTATATTAATCAACATTAACAGTATTGTCTCCCCCCTTCCTTTTCCCTCGCCCAAAGCCCCTTCATCATATACAATAGTGGGACAGTAGGCACATATTAGGGGGCTTTCCCTTTGTCCCTCAAATAAAACAAATAAACCAGTCCTGGTACCCCGGGGAACCTGAGCACAGTCAGCGCGCTTTCTAGTGGTGGTCCATGGTATTGTTGGCGATGATTCCTCCCGGTAATTCCTGAGTGGCTTTGCCTAGTCTGTTGCTTATCGGCGCTGTGTGCGTCCTAAAGTCCGTTCTTTCTCATGTTTCCTCAAGCCTTTTTTTCCTTGCCTCTTATCCGGCTTGTCCTCCTGCGCCTAATGGACAGAGAGTCAAGAAAGTAAATCCTCCGCCCCCACCACGTACGGCACAAGTACTATAGGGCGATCCCTTTCAAATCGAGGTGGTCTTGTTGTCTCGCGTAAAGAATCTTGAGAGTCGGCGTGGGAAACTGTAGATAAAACCGACTTGCTTCTTTACCAGTGACGTACAGACAGTGGAGAATTATTTTTCTCTCCTAGCCACTTCGATGGATATCATCCAGCAACACAAATAAGGAGTTTGGTCACAAAGTCCTTTAAACACTCAGGGGCATTATTGTGTGTGCGGTATGCCTTGCTAGGAAGATGCTGGGCTTACTTTTACAGAAAAGATCCATATATTATATCTATGAACATTGTCTACGGGCCTTTGATCATGGCGCTCGGGGGACCGTAGTTGTGGGCTTGGGCGGCCTATTCTAATGGGGCACGTTCGACCCTTCCAGGGGAGGGCCCCCTCGATGCCCAAGGGAATCGTGATAGGTTGTTGATTGTGCGCGATTATATCCCTGGAGTTTTGTTTGGTGGAGTTGACTCGGCTAGACCTAAAGATCCTAGATTGTTTTCCTCCTTGAACGGTTCTCAAGATGGTCCTCAGAGCCTTCTGCCTGTAGATAAAAACTGCCGTTCTGTTTAAGTAAAGTCCCATCAATGTTGAGTATTCTAGACACCCATACATATCCGCTGCCTTCAACCACCTCGCCTCAAGTCCGCTCCTTCCAAAGCTACAAGCACGGTGTGAATTAATTTTGTCAGTCTCCCCCGATGCAAATCGACAGAAAAGTTAAACCAGCGCCTGTCTCTGCAGCTATTTCAGCTGATAAAGATGGGCCAAGTAATTTCAAATGAGGCCAAGATATAGTATCAGGGTGTCAAGTAACATTGGCTAACACGGTCAGCACCATAGTTTTTACAGGATAAAAATTACAGGCCAGGAGGATGGTCTCTTTTCAGCTCTCTGTCTGCATGAGGTTAACGCCTGCTTTGATGATAGCCAGGGGCAGGTTAAGTGCTGCTAGATTGTGAGCTGTGCAGCTTGCCTTTCTGGGGTTTGTGAGCTGTGCTCGTGTTGGACCTCCTAGGGATTACTCCATGCAGCTGCTTGGATCGGCTGTCGAATGTAGATCGTCTGCTTCACTCATATCAAGCCACTGCTAGCGATGTGCTGCACGACGGCGCCTGGGTCTCCTCGTGGAGCGCGTGGTGGAATCCGCGTGCCATCTTTGAAGTCAGTGCGAGTCGTACCCTGTGTTCCGGTTATATATCGCTGCCGGGAGCTTCCCCCTGCGGCTGTTTGATGATTAAAAGTCGCGTCCCGGTAATGCCGAGCGCCGGAAACTCTGTGTCCTTGGCATGAAAAGTGCCCGTTAAGCAAGGGTGGTGCCGATATAAGTCGTGGAATGTTAAAAGAAAGCCCTGTAAGAGGCGAGTGTGTACCTGGTAAGCTCTCAACTCGTACTGCTGGCCTGGGCCATTGCACAGTTGTAGAGAATTATCGGCGCTCGGGACTGGAAGTCTCAGGCCTGTTTTTCAGCGTGGAAAGATCAGAAAAACCGCAGAACATCGGCTGAAAAACCGCCGAAACCCGTGCATTGGGGATATGCCCAATGTTAGGCCATAATAGAAGCCTTGTTACTTTGCATTATTAATACAGAATTGTACCAAGACGACCATATCATGATCCCCATAGCCGAATAAAAGTGGGATTATAAGTTAATACGTTAGGGCGTAAAAACAAAACCTCCCCCAAATAAACAACGGATCAAAGGGAACATTTATGCGCGCCGGCTATGTTCACAACAAGTAGTTTAGGACAAGGCCTAATATAATAATATTGAAAAATTAATAAGTCACCGAGGCCCAGACGATTCTCCGGGGAGTATAACAAGAACCTATACCGGGGAGACCCTCTGGTCCCGATCCTTGACAGATCTTTATGAATGATCATATAATGCAATAACACTCCGGTGGAAGCATTTCAGGAAGCCCGAACGGTTCTTATCCCTAAGCCTGGGAAGGATCCGGAGGGATTTGGGTTCTTATCGCCCGATAAACCCTCCTCACCATCCTGACTATATAAATATTGAGCCTACGATTCTAGCTGATTAAGAATGCAGGACTATCCCTTCCACGAGCTCCTGACGTACTTCAACTGCAACTGGTGATTCGTAGATGGAGGACTGACAACTGTGCCACCGTGGAAGTCCGCACAGGCAAATTGCATGCTTCTAACCTAGCCTTAACCACTACTAAATGGACTTCTCCCGGGCAAAGGTCATTAGACGCCGGAAGCTCGCTATTGAACACCTAAAATCAAGGAAATTCTTAAAACACCTCTTTGAGGTACAGAGGGCTTTTTTCGGGAATACCTTTCCTGACTATCTTATCGGATTTTGAAACAAACAGAAGCCACCCCCCCTCACAATTTCGCTCACAATCATGAAGTCCTATTTAAACTCATTGTCCATTCTTTTATTTCGTGGAGCCAGGCAGGGTGGTACACGTTTCTCCCATTGCGTTTCGAATCATTTGCGCCATGACCCTTATCCTAACTCTTATTTATAACAAGCGTGGGGGAGGATTTTTTCACAGGCATCCACGGTAGGCAATAGACAGAAAATTTCGTTGTTGTTCAGCGGTTTGTGTGCGGATGATACTAGCTCTAATTTGTGTTGCACAACCACGTAGAGCACCATCGGGTGTGAAAATTTTGTTGCCTTAATTCGCCTCAGCTTTTGGCGGAGGGTGGAACAAAGGGGGCCTAATTGTGATATAGGCGTCAATCATATCAAATCGTGCCGTTTGTGAGAACTAAATGAGAGGCTTTTATTACTAAGAGGTCGGGCCCTTCACTCCCCTTATGAATCCCCTCAACTTTGCATATATAAATGGCAAGAAATTCATTCCATGAACCTAATCTCGGAGTTCAGATTAAACTGTAGACACCTATCTGCTAAACTATACTCAGCAAATCTTGACCTATTTCCCAAAATATCCGTGCAAAATGAGAAGCGTTGGCCGGCGGGATCCATGCTTTCACGGTAATCAATTGCGATGGTAGAGCTAATCTTTTAAAATTGGTTGTTTTCCCAGGCTCCTGAACCCTTTTTCCGAACGCCTATCCACTGTATCTGGCGTCCCCGTGATAAAATTAATTAATATTTAGGTTATGGTTTGCCTTCTTTTGTCAGTCCGTGGAGATGGGCAAGCGGCGCCGTACGTGGTTCCTTAAATTGTACTTGCGCCAGGCCCAGAGGTCCCATTGTTGGTACACAAGTTTTCCGAATACTAAACTTTAAATACCCTTGCTGGCCAACATAGACTTTGTCCTAGTTGGTCAGGGATTGGAATAACGGGATCAATAATTTTCAGCACCAGTAGAACGTTGATGCACAATTAACCCCCCTACTTAGCCCCTGGATAAAGCCTTTTAGACATCTTTCTAAATGGTGCTTTCTACCTCAGTGAGATTAGAGAGTTAACCCGTGTATCATGAGGCTAAATCTTGTGAAGACATAGGGCTTTCCATTCATAGCAACAGTGTTCTATCAGCGGACTTTACCCATGGTCTCGAGGATCATTATCCATAGCCTCCGGGAGTCCCTTGTATTTGTCAGAATGGCAAAGTCCCAAACTCACTTTTTAAATACCGGTCCTCTAAGGGTCTCACATAAGGTAGATAGTATCTGGTAGATGTTCAGAGAAGAGGAAGTATGTTGTCTTCCAACCACATAATTCATAAATTCGATTTCATACGCTCGACCGGGTTTAGGGATGTTAGGAATTGTAAAATCGCAGTGTACCCTTTTCCTGGTTCTTGCAACTACCAAAGCTAACCACTTGGGTGGAAAAGACGTAGGGTCTTTGGGTCTCACTGACTTGGTGAAGACCCCGATCCATGTTTTGCTGCTCATCATCTCTTGGCCTCCAGGACCTTGCGAGGGACATATCTCCAAGTTAATCATTTACTATTCTAGAGGTCACTAACTCAAGTAACTATGGATAAAGACCGCTCAGGCCTAACAGAATGGAGCCCATTGATAACCCTAATTTATACATGTATTGAATATTTATTAATTGGGTCACTACATTCCCGACTTAAAACATATCCCTAGCATCAGCCTATTGGGAGTAGTCCATTGGTGAAAAATTCGTACTCCGTGGTTATATATCACCATATTGCATACTACTTTTTTTTTCATAATCTTTATTATTAGAATTTTTTGAATATTTAACAAACATTAATTCTCAACAAGGATCTATCAATAGTGAAAGACAAGCAAAACAGGAAGGGATTATAGTAAGAGTGGGGGATGACAAAGCGTAGTTGTATATAGTAAAAGGGAAATACGGGTTGGTGTGTCACTTGGACACATTTAAATGACTAAAGCATTAAATCCGCAGTTAGTTATCCTGAACAAGTTTCAAATGATTGAAGATAGCAGAACAAATAGGGGGAATGGCGCTAATTAGAGCCCAACACGAGTCAGCAGTAGATCGCCATTAAGATCAGCTCTAGGCTACACGTCAGGGTGTTCGACACATGAGGTCCATAGAGGGATATTTATCTCCGCCCGTTCAATAAGTAAGGGTGCCATTGGGACCGGTGGCATAAAATCATGGTTTCTAGATATGGATGGTGATAGGGTGGAGTAAAGATGGAGACTTTGCCCACCACACGTTACAGGAGGTAACCCTCTGAAATGTTGCTGCGTAGAACGTGCAGAACAGCCAAGTCCCACATGGCATAACCCCAGGTAACCAAACCAAGGAAAGGGTTTTACGATAAGAGGTAACGTAGTCTAGTAAGATTTTTGTTGGTATTGCCACGTGGTTGAAGGGTGAAACAGATTATAGTGCAATCCGAAATTTCTTGATATAAGAATCTTTAGAACATCACCTTGAGTATCCCAGTACTGCTTGTTCACGGGGGTTGGTCTTTCTATTGCGTAGTGGCCCAATAAGTTCCTAAGCTATCTGGAATAGCTCATATCCGGAAAAGCGACAAAATTTTCGGTAAGGTTGTAGGAGTATGCTAGCCCGCAGTATCTCACGTAGGGACATCCAATAGTCGTGAGATGTGCCGTATGAGATGGTGTGTGTTTCATCTAACATTCAGATTATGATTTTCGACAGCGTTAGGCTAATCAAGGTTGGCACAGGTCCAAAGCGGCGAGAGGTGGGCGTAGATGGCGCAAGTTAAAGACAGTGCCTGTTGTTGGAGGTTCCTACGAGAATATACTCAACAATTAGCAAACAACAATAAAACAAATAATCATTCTCAGGTTGACAGTTATGATGACTAGGTTTGTGTGTGTTTGGGGGGGGGGGGGTTAGGGAGTGAAAGAATGTAGAAAGATTGAGGGTAAGGTATGGTTAGTGGAAAGCAAGGTCTCGTAGGAAACGAGAAACGGAAGCCCACCACCTCTGAGTTGCCGATATGTAGTGACCATATTGAGCAAGCCTAGCTTGCATGTCTTTAAGGGCCACATTTCCAACGTGTTTTTGTGCAAGACGAAACCATAGTGTGGAGCCAAAATATTCATCTGAATATACGTGCGTTGAAGTATGCTTGGTAGAATAACTAAGATGTGCCTTCCAGTAATGTAGAAAATATTATTTCCACTCAAGCTTTTACCTTCTGCAAAGAAACGGATTCCACCACAGAGTCCATTCGGAGTAAGAAGAATGTCCAGCTTTTCTAGGAGAAAATTAAATCGCAATGTGTTAGGGGGGGTGAAGAGCCTAGTCACCAGGTTTGAAGGATTGTTTTGCGCGCGCGCTGCCGGGAGATGGCAATACAAAAGATTATTGTTTGGGTGTAAATTGAGAAGTCAATGACAGCTCCAGGACTGTATAAATAGGCCGAACATAGCCCCCCGTGCGGGTTGTCAGGGAGATGGTGTAGTTTGGTGTGAGTTGTCGCGAAATCGCTGTATGCGGTTTCAAAATCCCTGAGTGACCGTGCATGACCAAAAAGCATGAAATAGTGGTTCGCAGCTCTCTCTTCAGAGCGCACTGGGGCAGGGGGAGGGTGAATGTGGTCGGCCTTTCCCCATAAAATATGGCGCTGTGGGGCTGACAGCCCATCTTGTGTATGATCTTGAGGGACATCTCCGGAACAACAGAGACTTATGGCAGGTATAGTAGCTGCTTCTACTCAAAGTGAGGAGGGTTCGCCTGTACATATTCATCCACCGTTTGAATCGAAGGGTAATATATCCTCTCGGGAGTATCCATCTACATATGCCTTTGTTGACCCTAATTCTGCTAATGGATGGGAAGATCCTAGATAAGTGTAATAACTCGAGATAAATCCTCGAAGAGTTTGCATTGCTGTATCAATTATTTAAAATTATGTGGGCTCGACCAATTCTGAGTACATTCAGTCTCTCTCATTACCATGGGGATTGTATAGAGTGGAGAAGTGCATAAAAGTGGAATGGATGTGGATGAACACACTAATTTTTAGTACAAAACATGGTTAAAAGTGAGAAATTGTCCTTTCGTTGAGGATCTACATATAGATCCCCGCTCATGGAGATCGGGAGTCAACTGCGGATAACAACCTCTAAGAGAAATTGGTTGGTGTTTTTACCCAGATCTGAAAAATGTTGGGTTATTTGTATAAAAGTGAGGCAAGGGGATGGATTCTATCATATAGAGAGAGGTCCCTTCTTGCGACGCTAGATCGCTCACGTCATTTCGCAAGCTGAAAATCAGTAGTGGTTTTGGTTCTCTTTACCTGTGGGCGGGGTAAGAGCACTAAATGGTAGGTTGTCAATAAGTTAGACATAGCAAGTATACCGGGACAGAGGTGACTAGCCCTCATAGGATTGTGTGCGTGTAATTTCTTGGGAGCCTGAAGATAGAGTCTTGCCAGGATGTCAGAGAATGCCGAGGAAATTTTATGATAGTTTTAAGATGCCGGGAAGTTAATCCCACACATTACTTTGCATTGTGCAATACTGTTTAGAAAAAGGAGGGGTATCCTAGCTCTCTTTGCCCAAAGCCAAATAGACATCTTTTAAAAATAATGTGTAAGATAAGTCCGTGTCGTCTCCGGTGGGGGCGAATGGTGAGATGGGCAAGGTTCGGGAAATAAAGGTACAACAAATTGGGGAATTACTAATCATTTCAAAAGAAAAATTCTGCTCTACCTTAGAGAGAAAGGATGAGAGTAAAGAACCCGACCAACCGGCGGATAATTTGGTGTCATTAAAGGATATGGAGAAGAGTGGGTTGTTGATATTTGTGTGTGGTACAGATTGGCAGGGTACTTGGTGATTTGCATCGGGCCTAGTATGATAGTGATTGGGGTCTGCCATTTGAATGTTGGAAAAAGAGTCCATATTGGTCGTTGTGTGTGGACCTGTTAAAGGGAGTAGGTGCCTCTGCTCGATTTTAGTCTATGTTTAACTTTAAAACTCCAGGACAATGCCCCCTTAAACTTATAGACGTTCCTGTAAGTAATTTCTGCATGGATGTCTTGGGGGATTTGGGTATATAGGGGCCGAGGTCAAACCGCAAAGGGGTTTAAAAGGGTTTTTTTTCTTCGTTTTCCTGTAATTTATACCCCCGGAACCCCTCCAAATTTGGAGGTATCTCAGAAAGGGGCTAGGGCTAAAGGGCAAAATTTAAAAAAGGGAGAGGGGGAAACCCTGTCTGGTCCTCGAAAAGGGGGGGGGGGGGGAGTTTAAAAACCGTTTTACTGCAAAGGGAAGGGGGAATGTTTTGTTTTGCACTTGTTGTAAAAAAGTTAAAAGTTTTTCCCCAAAAATTCCTAACCCCCCTGTAAGGGTGTGTTTTAGGAACTTTTCCCGGAAAACCCGAAAACGAATTTCTTTCTCAGCATTAATAGGGTGAAAAGCCTGGTTTTGGGGGGTTTTATTCCAAAATTTTCGCTGCAACCTTAAAGCCGCAATTTGGGGGTTCTGGGGGGTGCCTTTTTTGGTGGAATGACAAACCGTAAAAGAAGGGCCCCCGTTGGTTTTGACGTTAGGAGGAGGGGTAAGAAGTGTTTGGGGGTCGCTCGGGGGGCCCAAAACCATTTCTTAGAATTTTATAAACCCTGTTTTGTAAGGAAATAGGGGCGATTAAAAGAAAACCAAAATCCTTTCCAAACTCTACCTGGTTTGGGTATTTTTTATCCGTTCCGGGGGGGGGCCGGGGCCCCCTGGAAGTCCCCCCAAACCCCCGTGCCCCCCACATAGATAGTTTTTGGACGTCGTTTAAATCGGGACAAGTTCCCTTCTGAGGAGGTTAAAATTACCCCTCCCAGCAAACCCAAAACCCGGGGCCCCGGGGATTTGTTTTCTCCCTTTAAGGGGTGCTATTTTTCCCTCTTTTCTTTTTTCCTCAAAAAGAAATTTGGGGGGGGTGAGCCCGTTTTTGGCTGTTTTTTAAAGGGGTCAATTTAGGTGGGTTTGGTTATTTGGAGAAATCTTGCGTCCCCTGGGGGAAACATATGAGTGGCCCCCTTTGTTTAAAACTTTGGGGGGGGAAAAAATGGGTAAAAGCCTTTCCCGGGTTTCCTTTTTCCCGCTAATAATTTGCCCTCTTGGGGGGGGCGTACCCAAAAAAAATAAATTTTTTTGGGGTGTTTTTGGCTTAGGGTTTAAACCGTTTCCAGAAGTTTGCCCCATCTTCCCTCCCCAACGGGGGAAAGGTAGTTTCTAGGGACTCGTTGCCATTTAGCAGTGCAGGTTTTGGCACTAGAAGCCTCTTTGCCCATGTATTTTGTTTATGTTCATTCTGGGCATTTAGCATGCCCTCTATGAGCCTTTAGTAGGTCCCCAGGGAGTTTTTTTTATAATCTGCTGTTGTGTTTTTTTTTAAGTCCCCACGTAGGATAATGGCCCCTCATCCCCGCTTTAATGTCTGCCATAATAGGGGGTTGGGGGGACGGGGGAACCTGAGTGGTCATCAGGAAGTTATTCCAGTTTGTTTGGAGTTTGATTGAAAGTCTGCGATTGGGCTAAATAGGAAGGGAACTCCAATTCCTACTAAATGTCAGGGGGTTGGGGATTATCCAGAGTTGCGCCGTTAGGGGCGTGGTCTGAAATCGGGATCTTTCTATGGGGGGAGGATTTTATGCAATTGGCCGGGGAATCTGCCGCTGGGAAAATAGTCGATGGTGATAAGTGTGTGTCTGGTGAAAAGTGGGTGTAGTTCTTTTAGTCGTGTGTTCTTCCCCCCAGGGATCGTGCAAATTTAATATTGGTTTTAAAATGAAAAATGCTTTTGTGCAGGTCGGCTGTCATGTACGGAGGTAGATGATTGTCCGGTACGGAGGAGGGGGCCCGCATTAAGGTCCCCACCCATGATAGGTTGGTAGTGTTTTGGAGAGAAAAAAATTAAAGAAATTTTCGAAAAGAATTGGGCCCCGCATTTTTAGGTGATGACATTTACTAGAGTGTCTTGGTTGATTTGATGGTATGATGATATAGGAACGGGCCCATTGGGTCCGAAAATTTCCCTCGAGTATTTTGTATTTTATGAGGTGCTAAAGTTGATGCGACTCCCTTATTTTTGGGATGAACTTTTCGCTGAGCGCAGTGTGCTACCCAGGGAGCTTTCGTGTTTTTCCCTTCCCCCCCCCAATGGGTCCCCTGAAAAAAAAAGTAATGTCTGGGCGAAATTTTTTTAATGTGTGTAAAGTACCTCCGGGTTTTTTATGGATCTTTCGGGCTGTCGTTCCAGGGGGGGTTTGGAGAATGTCTTGTGTTATGGTGGTGGAGGTGCCACTGTGGTGTATAGTACTCATCCTACCCCTTGTCTAGGCGTTTGATAGTCGTTGTGATTCTCACTGAAAACCAGGTAGCCTGCCAGCGAGCGGGCTCGTCTCGTGCGTCAGGAGGTTGGGGCCCACGGCCCCAGGGGAAGGGGGGGGAGGGGTTGGCTGAAGAGAAGGAGAGGAACAACATGAAAGAAAAGTAAAAAATAAAAATACTTGGGGCTTTTGCCATATGGTGAATTGTGGTTAAAACTGTAAGTACACCTAGCTTTAGATGAAAACAACAAAGGTAATGGTGATGAGATCAATTATAAAAAAAATAGCCCAACCGCCCGGTTTTGTTGACCCGGGCGAAAAGTCTGCTCTCGAGTGGGATCAGTAAAGAATAGCGTTTGGCCACTGACTGTCACCCGCAATCTGGATATTGAAGTTGAAACCTATGGTTGTTGTCCAGCAGATGTTTGCAAATCGGCGAAAATTGGCGCCGTTTGGCTGTTACTGCTGCAGAAAAATCTTGGAATATTAGTATTCTGTGGCCTCCCCTCAAGAATCTGCGTTGGGGCGGTAAGCGCGTAAAAATCTGGTCTTTATGCTAATGAAGGAATTTCGCTATTGTTGGTCGAGGACGCGCTTGGTCTCCGGGGCCCATCGCCCCGGGGGTGCACTTTTTCCCTTTTTAAAGGGAAAAAAATTTGGGGGAGAATGAAAAACCCCAGGGGGGGATGGAATGCCCTACCCACAAATTTTTCCCCAAGGGTTTTCCCCCTTTATGGACCCAAAAATCAATGAATCTCAAATTGCTCCTGCGGCTTCTGTTCTCTAATTCTTCGATTTTTTTTCTTGCAGCATTTGAATTTGTCTATTATGTTGCGAGGAGTCTTGATGGTCGGTAGAAATTTCCCGATTGAGGAGGATGTGCGGGTCTCCATTTCAGTTAGTCGTTGTGTGTTGGAAGTTATTTGGTTCAAGGCAGAGTTAACTGAAGCTTGAAGGAGGTCGAGCCTTTTATCCAAGAGGGGCATGAGAATATTAGAGACCTCCTGTGCAATGGAGTGCGCCTGTAGGTGTTCGCGTGGAGCCATTTGGGCTAGAGGAGGAGGACCACTGAGATGTATGCGGTTCCTCGCTGGACGGCGTTGCCATGGTCGCCGTGTGAGGGGGAGTCGACGTCATGGGTTGGTGAGAGGAAGTATTCTTGGCTGCAGAGCGCAGGTTAAATTGTGGGTGCCCACGATTTTGGATTGGGTTCGGCTTTTGTGGCTGTTTTCCCTGTTTGGATGTGGAAGCTAGGGTGAGGTATTTCTTCATAGCCTCTAAGCTGAGTTGACAGTGCGAGAGATATAGTAGACGGTTGCTTGAACGCAATCAGTAATGTTACAAGCGAGGTAACTCACTTCAGCAGTATCGTTACATTTATGCTGCTGTCTATCTGGTGTGTGCAGTGAGAATCGTTTTATTTTAATGGGTAGTAAACGTAGGTTTTGAGGAATGATGGGAAAAATAAATGACCCTGGTGTCGCAGCGCACTTTGTTAAAGCCTGTTTAGTTTGTGTTTATGTTAAAGCTGTACGTGTTGCCATAGAAAATAGTAGAATAGTAAAAATCAGGCGTTACCTTTTAGAGGCTAAATGAGTATATTTGATAGTGAGCTTTCGGAGGGCTGCTCTCTTTTCAGATGATGTTATACAAAACCCAAAAAAAAGAAAAAAAAAAAAAAACACAGATTTTTATAACAAAAAATGGTCTTCAAAGGATCTTAGAATTTTTAAAAATAATAAAATGCGAAATATAGGTAGAGCAGTTTTTACAACAGGTCAAAGATAAACAGTTGGAAACTTGTGAGGCGTGACGGGGGTGATCAGTAATTATTTCTCTTTCTTTTTGCAATCAGAGGGATTTGTTTCTCTCACAGTTCACCATGTTTGACATAAAACTCATGAAAATTTACCCCTTTTGGAGTTTTAAATTTTTGCATTAATTAATTCCCATTCCCTTCCCCTCCCTTGGTCTTAAAAACTCCCTTAAGTGTAACCTGAAAAAATTTCCCGGAGGATTTTCTACAGAGAAATGTGGGCATGGGAGATTATCTGCTGTTGTTTAAACGTGAATCTGTGTGAATTCTCGCTGGTATCTTGCCTTTTTCCCACAATAAAAGGGCCCTTTGGTGGGAATTTACACCATGTTAGAACCCACATTGGAAGACCCGCGGAAAATGTCCCCTAATTCTGTCACCTGCTGTGGATGTGGGACAGGACATGCAGCGGTATGGGTGTGCCTGAGGGGCTTGCACCCGTTCTGCAGCAGGGTGAGTGCCTTTTGGTTGGGGCCCTGGGCACTCGGACAAAAAGCGCCACAGGTTTGGTGGTTCCCCAAAAAGGGGAGGGAGGGGGGGGCTGGGAATATGTTTTTTAAGTTTTTTTTTTTTGTCCCTATGTAGCACAGGGGTGAAGTTCCTTGGGAATCTTTCGTAGGATCTCCGTTGGGGGGTTTTAGGTGCAAAAGGGGGCCCCGTTCTTCCTTCGGGGTTTCTTTGTAGTGAGCAGGGCTGTCTCTGTTGATGGCTGCTGTTTGCTGATTTGGTCGTCTGTCAATTTTGGTCTGTATCCAAGTTTGAGAAATTTTGTCCTCAGATCCAGAAGGTGCTTGTCCAGGTCTGCTTTGTCGGAGCAAATACGATTGTACTGTATAGCCTGGCTGTAGATAATAGACTGTTTTGTGTGCTTGTTGTGGAAGCTGTCATTCCTGAGGTAGGCCGTTCTGTCTGTGGGTTTGTGGTATACTGATGTGAGTAGCCGGTGGTCTTTGATGTGTATTGTAGTATCCAGAAAGTGGATTTTGCTCTCTGAATAGGTAAGTTTAAGGTTAATGGTGGGGTGAAAGTTATTGAAGTCATTATGGAATTGAATTAGGGCCTCCTCGCCCGCAGTCCAGATGACAATGATATCATCAATATTACGTAGGTATATATTGGGTTTGGTGTTGAATGTTGATAAATATGCTCCTTCCAGTACTGCCATAAAGAGATTTGCATATTGGGGCGCACATCTGGACCCCATGGAAGTTCCCATTTGCTGTAGATACAGGTCTTCTCCAAAAGTAAAATAGTTGTGGCTGAGTATGAACTGGATGAGCTGTGTGACTGGTTTCGTTGGGAGGTCTTGTTTCTCTAGGTGCACCTGACATGCTGCAACTCCATCCTTGTGGGGAATGTTTGTATACAAGGATTCTACATCCATGGTGGCCAAAATGGTGCCCTCAGGAAGTGGACCGAGGGCATTGAGTTTGTTAAGAAGGTCTGTTATGTCCTGGATGTAACTTGGAGTATCTTTGACCAGGGGTTTTAGGAGATTTTCCACCCAACCTGAGATATTCTCTGTCAGTGTCCCAATGCCCGAAATGATAGGCCTCCCAGGGTTGCCATCTTTATGGATCTTGGGGAGCATATAGAAGCATCCCGGCTTAGGATCCTCTGGGATAAGCAATTCCACCTGCTTCCGGACCTGAATTGGAAACATTTTTTATCATATCCTTTAGTTGTTTACTGGTTTAGTAATAAGTGCAGCAAAACATGGAAGTGAGACCGTATAGGCTCAGGTATTGTCTGCCTGAAGCTTGTTTGCAGCTATGCAGATTGAGTCTGAGTTGTCAGATTCAGAGCTGGGTTATAACTTTTCTGACAGGTGGCAGATGGCAGGTAGTGCTCTTGAGGTGAGGGAGGGAGAGACCTAGTATCAACTAATCAGTAGAGTAGAATAGCTGCAGTGCTATGATGACTATTCTGGTATGATACGCCCTGCAGGTGGAGAGTATAAGTATCAACTAATTAATGAAGCAGAATCCAAGGAAGTCCAAGTATCTACTAAGCAGTGGGGTAGAGTAACTGCAGTGCTGTGATGAAGCTGTGTTGAATATTTTAATATGTTACGCCCTGCAGGTGGCAGCACTGTCCTGAAGGTGCTTAATCTGTGGTTTGAGAATGCTGGGATTATCGCTGCGTATCTCTCACGGCTATTAGGGGGTTAATTCAGCAATGGAGATAAGTTGTTTTTGGTTGACCAAGCAAACTAGTTAAGGATATGATGTATCACAGCTGTCAGCAAGGTGATAGGTGCTAGTAATATTCTTTGTTCAGTATAGTCGTCGCAAAGCTGTGGCCTATTAGTCAGAGATCAGTGTAGATTGTCGATAGAGCTGATATCTAGAGTAGTTGAAACAGACGTGCTGTCTTCTAGGGGGTAATTAAAATGGCCGCCGTTCCCGCTCTCAATCCCAGCCCAGCCGTGTCCGCGAGAAAATGGTGGATGCTCCCGCCAAAAGTAACCCGGCACCGGGAAGGGTGGTTTTAGATGGTACTATGGTATGTCCCGGTCGATTCATCGTGTCCCCCACAGAACGATCTCACCTTACACAGTAGCCGGATAGTACTCTGCACTGGCGGGTGTGAGCTTCCATGGCGTTACCACGGAGGGGTTGGTGTGTGGGACCGCGTCACCGGTTTCTGCCACCACCACCGAGGACGAAGAAGCTGCACCTCTTGTCCTGCCGTCCGGCTTCCCCGCGACCTCCGCTGCAGTCAGTGTGGTCCGCTTGTCGGAGAGGCGCAGGAGACGCTCGTGCCGCTCGGATGTCCGTTCGCGGGCGGGAGCTGCCTCCGGATGTCTGCAGGTCAGCTATTCGGCTCTTCTGCTTTCCCAAGCAGCGTCGCAGCTCTCGGGCGGGCGCCGGTTGTTCCTGGCGCGCGGTGGTGTGTGTGAGCCTGATGGGGGACTCTCCTCAGTGCCCCGACACTGCGCCGGTGTGTAGGGTGTTGTTCGTCACTGGCTCCGGCTAGCTGCAGCAGGGTCGTTGCCGCGCGGGCCTAGAGAGGCGATGCTTAGCCTCTAAACTACCGGGGATGGTAAGAAAGAGCTCCTCTAACGTGCCTCGATCCACGCTGCTGTTTCTGATGTTTTGTGCAGCGGGAATATTAGCGATGTCGTGGGTGGTGATGGATTCGCCTGGAGAAGCTACAGAGCTCTGTTAAAAAGCGGCCGCCATCATGCGCCCCGCACCCGGAAGTGACATCGCAACTTTTTGATGGGAGGTACCCCTTCACCGGTCTGTGCTAGATTCGGGGAGAGCATCGCAGATTTATTCCATTGTTTCTGGAATTGTCCAACTAATCAATCCTTCTGGAGAAGAATATACCGCTTCGTCCGAACCCACACATTGCTTGACGTTCCCTTCTCGCCGATGTGGGCTCTTTTTGGAATCCTAGACCCAAATTTGCGAGTTCCACCACACACCAAAAAGTTACTATCATGCATCTCAGCAGCTGCGTGCAAAACCATACTCCAAACGTGGATAGGCCCCACTTACCCATCACTACGGCTCTTTTTAGAAAAATTATCTTTTTTGCTGCGTATGGATGCTTCTTTACAGAAAGAATCAAGAGTTGAAGGATTTTTCCTAACCTGGCAGCCCATAATTAATATTCTTCCTGATCATATAAAAACCCGCATACGCTCTTGTTTTCAATATACCACTTGGTATTTGGAGTGTGCTGCTGGAGGTCAACCCCAAATACTGGATAATCAGCCACCCTGCTGATGGGGACTGACAATCAATTGTTGTCATTATTCCTCTCGCCTTCTTCAGTGGGGGGACTCGTGCTCCCCTGGAATACCTCTTTCCCCCCCCCCCCCCCACTTTTTTTGTTATTTTTTTATTTTTTCTCCTCTCTTTTTTCCCCCTAGGGTGCTCCAGACATCACATTTGAAGTAAATTAGATTTCATGAAAAGGAACTGCCTTTTTTCTGATACTATCTGCCTTTATGTCTGATTCTGACATTGCTCTGTTATTAGGTTCTGAATATGATTGAACTCTAATATACTGTCTTTTAATCTGCCCGACATGGCCTGTTATTATATGCTAGATAATTTTTCTGTTCAGATTTATATACTTAGACTGTCAGTGCATTTTTAAGGACAAATTCACCCCCAACTCTGACGCACAGTCACCAAGGGAGTATCCAGGGCATGGTGTCAGGATATGGATGAGGTAAAGCTCCCATGTTATGGGATACAGACATCAAAAGCCCCCAGAGTGCCTTCTAGGTGAGAGGAGAGATACCAGGAGGTGTAGACAAAGGAGGTGTAGCATGATCTCCTTGATCTCCTGGGGGGTGTAAAAGTTACCTATGAACTCCTGCCATTTATTGAAAAATTTAGAGCATTGGGTTTCCTTAGTCCTGATAATGTCGATTCTGTCCATTTCGAGATGATGTTTTACCACCAGGATCACTTCCTGCAATGTAGGGACAGTTGGTTCCAACCATTTGGGCAGGAGGCTTCTTTTAGCCGCTAATAAAAATATGTGCAGAATTGGTTGGTTCCTAAAATGTTGTGGTAAATTATGGAACAGGAGCTGTGTTGGCTCTAAAGTTAAATGACACCGAAACTTAAGATTCAGAGTTTGTATGACTGTCTCCCAGAACTTCATGGTTTCCACACAGGTCCATATACTATGGACAAAATCCGTGCGGGGGTGCCACACTTAGGACAGGACGTCAAACGGTCTGGACAAGTTGGATGGGGGGGATATTAAAGCCGTAAATTGCGGAATGGGCACTTCTAAAGAATTTGTCCCTCCACTTCTCATTAACTATATATTTATGGATCTTCAGCCATCCCTGGAGAATTGTAGAAGAGATCTCCTGGTTAGGGTAGACCTTCTCCCACTTAGCAAAAATCCTGCAAGGCCCCTCGTCTTCTGAACCCCTACGAAGACCAGCATATAGCGCTAATAGAGAGTGGTCTGTTGAAGAAGTAGGGCCAATGACATTATCAAAAAGCATTCAACTTAAAATGAGACAGCCTCATGTCCTTCTATAAAAACTCACTATTTGGGAGTAGGCCAAAAAATGCGATGGTGGCAAGGAATATTTTTGAGATAATTCTGAGAGAGAGTAAATCCGTTGGTGGGAAGGGTGAATAAGCTGGGAAATAGTTAAAATCCCTTTACTCCTCCAGACTTTAAATTGGTTGTTATCTATGCCAGGTTTGAATTCTAGGTGCCCATAGATAGGAAGGTATCTACTGGTCTGGTAGGGCAGAAAGAACAGGGTTCTACAGGCCTTCCAGGCTCCGATCGTGTCCCTCACAATGAGGCTATGTTTCGCCACCATAGGATGAGCAGAATATTTGGTATGAAGAAGGCCTGGAAGCGTCCATGGGTGAACCAGTGCCACCTCAGTAGAGAGATTGGAATATCTGGAAGACTGTTTAACCCAATTCGATCCGTGACACAGGAGGCTGGCTAGATTATACAACCTCAGATCCGGCAAATTCAGCCCCCCCCCCCCCCTATCCCTTGGACGATCAGTTTAGCAAGGGCTATCCGGGGGCGTTTTTTATTCCATAGGAAAGAAGTGAAAGCGGTATAAAGTTGGCGGACATCTTTATGTCTAAGCAATAAGGGGATTGTTTGTAAAAAATATAGTATTTTTGGGAACGTCATCATCTGGAGAAGATGAGCCTTACCAAGTAAGGGGAGCGGAAGATGCATCCATCGTTCTAGTTCCTTACCAATTTTGAGGAACAAAGGGGGGTAATTGAGGTGATAAATGGGACTCAGGGGACTTACTGATATTTATTCCCAGATACTTGATGGAGGCACCCGCCAGGGATATAGGTCAATAGCAAAGCAGACGTGAGGAGGGTGAAAGAGGAGGGGAGAGATCCAACAATTCTGACTTAGAAACATTAACCTTGAAGCCCAAGAAAAGGCCAAACTCATGTAACAGAGCTAAAGCTATCGGAACCTCCACCAGTGGGTCAGATAGATAAATCAGAAGATCATCAGCAAATAAGGAGACCTTAATATTGGATGAACCGATATTAATGCCCAGGAGATCTGGATTAGCGGCCAGGGCTCTGGAGAGCGGCTCTATGGCCAAATTAAACAGTAGTGGGGATAATGGGCATCCCTGGCGAGTGCCTCTCCCCAAATGAATGGCCCTAGAAAGAATACCCAGGGTATAGATCTGAGCACGGGGATTGGTATATAGTGAAAAGATATAAGAACGGAAGGCTCCCTGGAATCCGAATCCGTCCATCACTGCCCCCAGCCATCTCCAGCTGACCCTGTTGAACGCTTTTTCTGCATCAATGGACAGGACAGCTAGAGATGGATGAACCCCCGGATTACATTTGATCTCATCCAGGACAGTAATGATTTTACGAATATTAGAGATGGCTGCTCTGCCCTTAACGAATCCCGTCTGTTGAGGGCTAATGAGACAGGGAAGAAGAGTGGCCAGCCTGTCCGCCAACACCTTAGAAATAATTTTTAAGTCAACATTTATTAATGAAATTGGGCGGTACGAGGAGGGGAGAGACACGTCCTTTCCTGGCTTCGGTAAAACTTTTATAAACGCCGTGTTCATATGTTGCGGGATGGGAGTGTTAGTCAGAAATAGATTAGAGACGGTGGTTAGAAGGGGAGTGACTTCAGGATTAAGAATCTTGTAGAATTCTCCTGAGAAGCCATCGGGGCCGGGGGCTTTATTATTACCCAAGTTCTTAATACCATAGAGATTTCTTCATTTTGGACGGGTTGGTTAAGGTAGTTCCTATCTGCCTCAGAAAGGCAGGGGAGAGACAGACGGCCAAGCCAGTCTGAGGGGTCCCTGTCATCGGAGGTTTCTAGTGAATATAAATGGTCATAGAACTCGCGTAGGACATTATTAATAGCAGTAGCAGAATATTGCATATTCCCGCATGAGTCCTTCAATGCATAGATATTGGAACTAGAGTTAATCCCCTTAGCAAAATTGGCTAAAAGCCGCCCCGCTTTGTTCCCAAACCTGAATAATTTAGCTGACATCCGGGATCGCCGGGACACCTCTCTATACTCCAGCCAGCGCTCATTTTTTTTTTTTTTTTATAATGGTAGACCATTGGAGTTTGGCTGCAGGAGTTGGGTTGGAGAGAAAATCAGTGTAAGATTGCCGAAGCTTCTCACTCAACAATCTAATTTGATCCGCAACCACCTTCCGACGGGCGTCAGTGTAGGCAATCAAGTGGCCTCTAATGACCGCTTTAGCTGTCTCCCAAAGTAAGACTGGCTCCGTCCTATCCTCCGGGTTGTCTTGTAAAAATTGCAGCCACCACCCTCGGAGGATATTAGCAAAGTCCTCGTCCCCAAATAGGTAAGACGGGAATCTCCAGAGGTAATCTGTACCCTTGGGAGCAGCGTCTGACAGTTTGAGGACAAGAGGGGCATGATCTGAAATAACTAAATCCTTAATATCACAGAGATCCACCCTTTGCATGTAGAATAGAGAGTAGAATATTCCTGTCCAAGTTGTTGGTGTGCCTGGGCAGGAAGCACATTCACCCAGTGGGCCGTAAAGGACATGTACTGGCCCTGACCGTAGTTACAGCTCCAGACGTCTGCGCTGCCGTGCACCTTGGAACAAACCGATAAGCTCAAGGACTGGCCCACCTTCTGTTTTACATATTTATGAAGTGCTGGTACTGCCTTTTTGGAAAATAAATTACGGCTTGGAACTCTCCATCTCGGCTCGGCACAAGCCATTAGTTCTCTGAACGGTGCAGAGTCCACCATTTGGAAAGGGAGGGACTGCAGTACCAACAACTTGGACAGGAGCACGGTCAGCTTCTGCACCTTAGGATGGTTGGACACATACTGTTGTCTCTTTGCAATCGCCTCGCTGAACGACTGCTGGTGCCATAAGTAGCGAGAAGCAGGAGCATCTGAACCGGGAGATGATGGCAAAGAGAAACAGCTCCCTTCTGCAGAGGTGGTGGAGCCTTGACTGTCTGCAATGACATGCGTGCCACTGGGCGCCACTGCTGCGGCGGCAGGATGGACCAACACATCTGAGCCACATTTCTCCCAGGCCACCGGATGGTGACGCTGCATGTGTTGACGCAGGGCCGTGGTGCCAACGTTAGCTCCCTGGCCACGCTTCACTTTCTGCCCACAGATTCTACATATACCCATATTCGGCTCCTCCGGTGCCACACCGCCGAGTATCTGATTTTACCGCCAACGCTCTGCACTGAGTGACTACTACCACCGCTGCCTCGCTGAGCCCCTGTGCCGCTACTTTCTTGGACCTGCGAAGCGGGTTTTCTACCCCGTGGCCGCTTTGCTCCCGACCTCACACTGCTGCTATTCTGCTGACTCACGGCCACATAACCCACTTGCTGGCTGCGCCGCTGCCTGACGCGCAAGCTGACGCCCTCTTCTCCGGACGATGATGAAGCCCTTGCTTCACCCGGCTCCCAAGTGCGGTCGGCTACATCATCATCTATTTGTGTTTCATCGTCACTGCTATCCTCATCACCGGTCTTGGTATGCAGAGGCTGACCCCTCACAACATGACCTCCCATGCCACTCTCCACATCTATACTTTGCCGCCTACTGCAAGAAGCAGGGGATATTGGCCCCATTTCTTCGCTGCCAAGTAGCTGCTGACTGTCCTCCTAAAATTGTTCATCCTCGCTGTATAGTGGGGATGAGTCCAGACCACATAGCATATCTCTGGCTGAGGGAACCGGATGGGACAGAGGCGGGTTGAGGACAGGTGAGGGCCGCTGACCCACTCCCGGGCCATGCCAACTAAGGGTTGTGTCTGACGTTCCCACCAACTCTTGGCTGGGGTTATCAGATGTCATCGGTGAGAAAGTTGATGACCTAGTCAACCAATCAAGAACCATTGGGTTGCTGAACAACACATGGCCGCCAAATGACAGCGGCAGTTGTGGCCTCACCGAGTGAACCCTGCTGCGACGTCCCCTTGCTGTGCTGCGACCTGGGCCTGCTCCAGGAATGTTTGTGCCACTGCCACGCTCAGGTGAAGTGCTTGCCACCTCTCTGTCTGACATACTGTTTGTTCTAAAATGTACAGACACTGTTTGATGAAGATATCTGTATATGATAAATACACCCTGTATTTGACTCCAAAGGAACCTACTAAGAAGCTTGGGTAACCCTTGGATATAAATTGCGCTCCACAAATGGGCAGGAAAAATTGACTTGTATGTGCCGTTTAAAAACACTGTATTTTACTGAATATAAAAGCACAAACAGGCTTAATTAACCTTCGGATATGAATTATGCTACAGCCAAAATTTCTTCTTTGGCGGTGAAAAGGAAAGTTTATTTATTTATTCTTTTTTTAAATTGTCAATTTTTATTATTTTTTACAACCATAAAGCCACACAGGGCTGTTAACAGTAATACACATGATGCATTAACTTATGAAATAACATTAGCAGTGTACCACACAACGCATATAAATTCAACTATTACACTAAAAACTGCTGTCATAAGATACAAGGCTTGAGAGCCGTCTTAGTAAGCACCCAAGATAACTGCAACTGACAGCCCTTTAAACAAATAAGACAATTAAACACATAGACAACTAACAAGACAGGGGGAAGACACGAGACAGGACACCTAAGGACAAAGGAGTTTCCTAAGTTATACCCGCAATCCAACCATATCTGTAGCACATTCTACAAGTCATGAAGAACACTGTAGATATCCCACAGTTTCCATATGTGGTCAAAGGGGTCCAGTTGGTCGTGAGACAAGGCAGTGAGGTATTCCATACGTCTCGCTTCCTGTAAGCGGAGACACACATCATGCCTGGGGGGAATAGAGGTTTGCTTCCAAAATTTTGCAATCAGACACTTGGTGGCTGTCACTATATACAGAAAAAGTCTACCCTTCTTACGTCCCAATGGGGCATGGGGAATATTAAGAAGGAAAGTGCTCGCTGTGAGAGGAACCCTAACCTGAGTAATGTCTAGCACCAAAGACTGGACCTGTCTCCAAAGTGGCCGTATTAATCTGCAGTCCCAAAATACACTCACCGGCCACTTTATTAGGTACACCTGTCCAACTGCTCGTTAACACTTAATTTCTAATCAGCATCACATGGGCGGCAACTCAGTTGCTTTAGGCACTGTATTTAGACATGGTCAAAACAATCTCTGCAGTTCAAACGAGCATCAGTATGGGGAAGAAAGGTGATTTAGTGCCTTTGAACGTGGCATGGTTGTTGTGCCGGGAAGGGTGGTTGAGTATTTCAGAAACTGCTGATCTCCTGGATTTTCACGCACAACCATCTCTAGGGTTATACAGAGAATGGTCCGAAAAGAAAAAACATTCGTGAGCGGCAGTCCTGTGGGCGGAAATGCCTTGTTATGCCAGAGGTCAAAAGAATGGGCAGACTGGTTCGAAGCTGAAGAAAGGCAACAGTGACTCAAATAGCCACCACTTACAACCAAGGAGGCAGAAGGAGCATCTCTGAACACACAGTACGGCGAACTTTGAGGCAGATGGGCTACAGCAGCAGAAGACACACCGGGTGCCACTCCTTTCAGCTAAAACAGGAAACTGAGGCTCCAATTTGCCCAAGCTCATCGAAATTGACAGTAGAAATTGGAAAAACGTTGCCTGGTCTGATGAGTTCGATTTTCTGCTGCGACATTCGGTTTGTAGGGTCAGAATTTTGGCAGTCAACAAACATGAAAAGCATGGATCCATCCTGCCTTGTATAAACGGTTTCAGCTAGTGTGGTGGTGTCATGTGTGGGAATATTTTCTTGGCACTCTTGGCCCCTGGTACCAAATTTGGGAGCACGTTGCAACACCTTGTTGAATCTATGCCACGAAGAATTGAGGCAGTTTCTGAGGCAAAGGGGGTCCAACCCATTACTAGCATGGTGTACCTAATAAAGTGGCCGGTGAGTGTATATGCTGTAGAGTCGCTCCCGGATCCCCACATCTCCAGCAACAGTCCGGGATTTCAGGTTTAAGCTTATGCAGTAGGGCAGCGGTATGATACCAGTACATTAAGATCTTGTACTGGTTCTCTTTAGTTTGAATCGAAACAGACAATCGGGCAGCCTGTTTCCAAATCAGTTGCCAGGTGTCTCTGGAGACGGGGGACCCCAGATACTCCTCCCACTTAACCATATATGAGTGGATCAAAGGCGAGTCCTGCGAGGGGGGTAATTAGGAACTTGTATATTGCGGATATCAAACCTTTAGTCGAACAACCTGCTCTACAAATTTTTTCAAACATAGTGGGGGGGAGACACTGTAGTGGATTTCAAGATAGAGAGCATAAAGTGTCTGATCTGAAGATAGGAATAGGCGGCCAAGAGGGGCAAGTCATGCGCGGACCGTAAGACATCAAAAGATTTCAGAGTCAGTGTTCGATGGTCCACCATATCTGCAAACTGAAACAGCCTGCGGTCAAACCAGGGTCTCAGATTCTCATCTGGTCGTCCATCCAACAATAAAGGATGGAAGAGAAATGAGGTCATTGCGGAGGCATCAGAACACAACCCAAATTTTTTGTAGCATCGCTTCCAAATGTCTCTAGTGAGGGTCATGGAGTGTAGGAGGGTGACGTTCAATTTTTGAGTAGTTGTGGCCCACAATAGGTTGGGATGGATGGGGGGCCAACCACAACTTCTCCACCTCCATCCACCTGGAGTAAGTAAAGAACGCGGACCATGATGGTATAGCTCGCAGCTGTGCGGCCCAGTAATATTTGGTTATATCTGGCATCGCCAAACCTCCATCTCCCCTGCCCGCCAACAGAACATTCCGGGAGATCCTATGTCTCTTATTACCCCAGACAAAGTGGATCAAATCTGACTGTAAAGAGCGAAGGAGTTTCATTGGGACCGGGACAGACAAGGTTTCGAAAAGGTACATCAATTTAGGGAGGATGGTCATTTTAATCGCTGCTATGCGGCCAATAAAGAAAGAGCCAGTTTGTTCCACCTTTCCAGTAGTCTCTTTATCTCCACTACAAGCCTGGGAAAATTATGCTTAAAAAGAGAGGTATAGACTGGCGTCAAATATACCCCTAAGTATCTCAAACTCTCTGTTTGCCATCGATAATTGAAATTAGCCTGTAATAGAGACAGGAGCGCTCCGGAAATATTCACTGGCATAGCTTCCGTCTTAGACAAATTAATTTTGTAGCCGGATAGAGCTTCAAATTTAACTAAAAGGGCTTGCAGGTTAGGGAGGGAGACCATAGGGTTAGTTAGTGTGAGGAGAACATCATCTGCATACAGTGAGATCTTAAAATGCTTGTCATTTAGTTGAACACCTCCAATATCATCATGTCGTCTAATTGCTGCAGCCAGGGGTTCAATGCAAAGTGCAAAAAGCAACGGGGAAAGGGGGCAGCCCTGCCGGGTTCCATTTTGTATGTCAAGCGGTTGCGATGTGGCATGCGGGAGTCTAATAGTAGCAGAAGGGTGAGAGTAGAGACCTCGGAGTGCGCTAACAAAAGGACCACCAATCCCAAATGCTCTCAACGTGTGAAACAAAGTTCCAGTTAAGGCGATCGAAAGCTTTTTCAGCATCTAAGCTGAGGAGAAGCATAGGGTCACCTCTCTTATTCATTATATCAATCAGGTCGATCGCTCTTCTGGTGTTGTCCCCACCCTGCCTACATGGAACAAATCCCACCTGATCCTTATGTACCAATTGAGGCAATAAAGAGGAAAGCCTGTTTGCCAGTATCTTGGTAAATATTTTTAAATCCGCATTTAACAGGGCAATGGGTCTGTAGCTAGCGCACTCCGAGGGATCCTTATCAGGTTTAGGTATTAAGGTGATAAATGAGTGCAGCATTGTGGGTGGAACCGTAGCCCCTTTCATGAAAGAGTTAAAGACCGCAGCTATAGTGGGTAGCAATTGAGATTGAAATAATTGGTAATAGAGATAGGTAAGACCATCTGGGCCCGGAGATTTTCCTGAAGGCAAGCCTTTGAGAGTATTAACAATCTCCTCTTCAGTGATCGGGAGATTCAGCAAGGCCACGTCATTGCTGCCAAGCTTCGGAAGATTACAGGACAAAAGAAAGTCCTGTAATAAGGCTTCCCGTTCTCCGGGGTCCGAAGGCAAACCTTCTGGGATATTATATAGCTTAGTGTAAAAGGAATGGAAGAGGCCTGCTACAGTGTTGGGGTCAGAACACGGGATTCCCGAGCCATTTTTGATAGTATAGGGGGTGGACTGGGCCGTTTCATCCCGAAGCATTTTTGCTAGTAAAGAATGAGGCTTGTTGGCCCTTTCATAATATTTATGACGTGAAAAAACCAACAACTTCTCAGTAACATGCAGCGCAAGGGTTTTCAGCTTTGATCGCAAACTCAATACCTGACGCAGAGTGTTCCTAGTCGGGTTCGTTGCTAATTTAGCTTCCAGCAGCTTCAACTGAGAAAGGCAAACATTCCTCTGATATTCCCTATCCTTTTTCAGACGGGATCCTAGTGCTATACATTTCCCCCGCATCACCGCTTTATGCGCCTCCCATAAGAGGAACCTACTGAGCCCATATTAATCTCAAAAAACTCCTTTAAATGTTGTCGCAACTCTTCCCTGGTTTGAGAGTTCTTGAGCATAGATTCGTTGAGTCTCCAGTGGCACTTCCTCAAAGAAGTTTTCCCCGACTTCAGTGTAAGACTGATTGGGGCGTGGTCAGACCACGTAATCGAGCCCACCTCAGCCGACTCCATCATTCGAAGTGCTAACACATTTCCAAAGAAATAGTCTATCCTGGAGTGCGACTGGTGTGGATTCGAGTAGAATGTATAGACCTTATCCGATGGGTGGAGTATGCGCCACAAATCGAATAAACTGAACTGTCGAATCAGTTGGCGAAAGCCCCTGGAGAGACAACGCTGAGCTCGGGAAGAAGCATTTTGATGTAATTGTAGTTTATCATAGACTTCAGAGAAAACAAGATTAAAGTCTCCTCCTATAATAGTCGGGGAAGGGGATAGATGCGACAGGGGAAGGAGAAGCCGTTTGAGGAAGGGCAGCTGCCCTGTGTTAGGTAGGTACGCGTTACATAAGGTAATAGGTGTACCAGTCAGGACCCCCTCCAAAATCAGAAAGCGTCCCCCAGGGTCAGAGAACGCAGTATGAATCTGTATGGGACAAGACCTAGAAATTAGGACGGCGACCCCGGCCTTCTGTACATACTGTACAGGGTATAAATGCTTGACAAAATTGAAATTGCCCTCCTTATTGAAATGGGTCTCTTGCACAAAGACAACATCTGCTGGTTCCCGTTTGAGATCAGTGAGCAGGAGCCGCCTTTTGGTGTTAGAATTAAGACCCTTGACATTAAGTGACCTTATCTTAACCATTGGGATAGTTAATACATAGAACCACTATATAGCTGGTTTGCAATGTAACAGAGTCAATGTAACATACCAATCTGCAATGGGAAAAAGAGCTGGAGCACTTCAAAGCATCTGTGGAAACAAGAGGGAAAGGGAAACACAAGACAATACAAAACAACAGATAACAACATAAATTTGACATCTTCTAGAAACCAGAACTATAAGAGTTCGGGAGAGGCACTAAGTACTAGAATACTTGAACTAAGAAATCCTAAGAATAATCCTATCACTGTTACTAACTAACACCTCTAGGGGGCAATAGAACACAGCCGAAGTTGATGGAATACAGTTAGCTAACACTCAAGAGCTCCTACTGACACTGAACTACTAGTGTAAAAGGCCTTGTGTGTGGCCTTGTGTGAGGGCAATCCCAATGTAAAACTAATACAGCTAAGGGGAAATGTATAACCTTGAGAGAAAGAACTCAGCAATGCAACAGCTTCTGCACAATTTATCTAACACCCTGAGGGAAGAAATACTCTAAGTAAGAGCAACAGACATAAAGACAATGATTGCTATACCCACGGTACAGCCCAGATGAATCAGAACCGGCAAGGGACCTCAATATCCCCTCTCCAGCAACCTATCAGGTCCCTGTGAATGCCGGCTGATGAGAGGGAGGCTTCGAGGAGTCCCTAGAACGGCGTCTCTTTTGTTGAGAGTGAACATGCTGCCAATCTGGGGCTAGAGCTGGAGGAGGAACCACAGGGTCCCAATTGGGCAGGTCAGGCACAGGAATGTCCAGAGTGGCACAGAAATCTGGAAGATCCTCATAATCCCGAAGAGCTGCAGAGCGTCCACCTTTCGTCACTAACAGAGCAAAAGGGAACCCCCACCGATATGCTATATTCCGATCTTTCAAGATATCCAGTAGAGGTCGCAGTTGTCTCCTTTTTTGCAGAATAATCTAAGAAAGGTCTGGAAATATCTGTAGATGGGCTCCTTGATGTTCCACTGTGCGCACTAGTCGGGCTTTGGCCATAATTTTTTCTTTCAGCTGAAAATCATGGACGCAACATATAACGTCTCTAGGACGGGAGGCAGGGCCCTTCGGTTTAAGAGCCCGATGAGCACGATCTAGCTTGATGTTGTGAGTAGACGGCTCACCTAGCAGTCCATTAAACACGGTCTCCAGAACCTGATATAGATCTTCCTCGCCTGCAGCCTCCGGGAGGCCCCTGACTCTTATGTTGTTCCGCCTGACCCTATTGTCCAGGTCCTCCAAGTGTTTGTTGGTTCTCTCGCAACATTTTGGCCTGTGACGTCATAGCGGCTTGCATATCCGAAACATATCGGCGGGTGTCATCATTTTGCTGATTCCGAGGGGTCCACCTACCAGCTAATTGGTGAATATCACTCCTGACTGCGGCAATCTCAACTCTACAGGCTCTGACCTCAGCGATTAGTTGTTTAAAGTCCTCCTTAGTAGGAAGAGATGTAAGATATGCTTTCCAGTCAGGTGTACTGGACCGGGGAGGTTCCGCAGCGCCACCAGTATCGTCCATAGAGTCAGGGGACGAGGCCCAACGGTCTAAGGGAGCTGTATCGTCATTGGAATAAGCGTCCCCAGTGTCAGGCGGAGCCACCCAGGTAGCAGCGTGGGGTGATAGAGTGGAGGTGGTCTTACGCCCCTTCGGTATTGGTTGCATTTTAGAAGACATATCGCTTGGCAGCAAAGTAACTATGGCAGGGGAGAACTTCTGGACAGGTGCAGAGGGAGATCTGGCAATTAAAGAGCTGTTGCAAGGTATGCAGGGATGTGAAGCAGGGATCTCAGACTGTGATCCTTCAAGATGCCCCAGAGCGTTCAATTGGAGTCCTTGTTGCCTAGGTAACAGACCTCCTCTGTTTAAAGGTGGAGAAGGGAACACTCTGCGTTTTAGGGGGCTGAGGAAGTGTGGAGGCCCCAGTACAGTCAGGCCTCGTGCCCCTCTCTGGTCACCGCTGATGCTACAGCTTTGCAGCCCGTCTGGAGAAGGAGAGAGCTGAGGAGGCAGGGAGAGAGATCCCTTTATTGTGTCGCCTGTCAGGCTTATAGGAGATGGCCCAGGCGGAGGGGAGATTGGAAAGCAGGGCACTGTACCTGTACTGGCATGCCTCTGTGCTCTCAGGGTCCCAGTGTGCTGGCCTCCTGTAGCGCTGGATCGGCAATGCAGGAGAAGCTGAGGCTCCACAGTGCGCTCAGAGCACTCCGCCGACAGTGAGGAGTCCGCACCGGGCAGTTCGGAAGATGGCGGCGCTTCCGGGTTCCCACAAGGCAATGAGGGACACTCCAGCAGCTGCGGTCCGGTAAGCGCTTGTTGAGGTTGCGGCCCGCCGGTCTCCTTCAGTGAGCAGCCGCGGGCCCCAGGGAGTGGAGAGCTCTGCTGCGGCCCGGGCAGTAGCGCCAGAGGTTGTGCGGACTCCGCCGCAGGCCGTGGAGAGTAGGGAGATGGCAGGACCCGGCGCAGATATCTCCTTAGCGGGCCATCCGAGCCTTTCTGGCTCCCTAACGTCTTCCCTGAGGCTGGCTTCTTCTTTTTTCTGCTTCCCCTCACCAGGATGGATCGGGATTGCCCCCAGGCTGGTCAGTTTAGCTCAGGAGAGCAGGAATCATGCGGCCCTCTTCTTCGGCGGTAAGCCACCGGAAAGTTTATTTTAATGAATACAACTGCAGAAAAATACTTAGTTAACCCTTGGATGTAAATTGCGCAAAAGAAATATGCTGTCAACAATTACCAGCTTTGTAGCATGTTAAAACGGCGTGTATTTTACGGAACACAACAACAGAAAAACGTGTAATTAACCTTCTTCGGTTATGAATTATGCCACAGGCAAAATTTCTTTTTTGGCGGTGAAAAAGAACGTTTCTTTTAGTGACCACAACAGCAGAACAACGCTTAATTAACCCCTGCATCTAAATTGTGCAAAATAAATGAGCTACCAAAAATTAGGTGGTATTTGGATTGTAAAAACGCTGTTTATTTAACTGAATACAACAGGAACAGGCTTAGATAACCCTTGGATATTCAATGTGCTCATGAACTGAGCAGATAGCATTAAAATGTATATGCAGCTGCATTGGACGCACACTGGACTTCAGTTCCAACACCCCACAAAATCAGAACGTGTAAGAGAAGCAGTCTCTGAGACAAGCTGTGACACTCCCCAAAAATCGCTGTATAAAAGTGAGTTCTTTAGTATGAGATATCATAAGCAGCTTCCCTACACAGTACAGTGAGAGGAGTGTGAGGAGCGAGCACGGCGCCCGGACTTATATAGTGTGGTGACGTCACAGAATCTCGACGGTCTCCGATTGGCTTCATCTCAGCACGTCATGTAGGCTACGCCTTTCTTCCTCCCAGAATTCTTTGCCCCATGTAACGCCATGTGCTTACAGCCAATTTTATCAAAAACACGCTTCGTGCCCACGAATCACCCCAAACTTCGACTTTGTTCAGAATCAAAGTTTTCCTGAAATTCTAAACGAATTCCACTTCATTAGAATCGATTCGCCCATCTCTAATGGTAATATAAATACAAGATGGGCCTTTCAACAAAAATGGCCTGCGCCAAAGTGAAAAACACATAATTAAATTGTGTACTGATAATAGGTGGTTTTTGCACCTATGAAATACACCTGCAATTACTAGCAAATTTCTGTATCCTAAAGTACAAGGTGGGTCTTTGAACAAAAATGGCCTGCGCCAAAGTGAAAAAAACCATATTAAATTGTGTACGGATAATAAAAGGTGGTTTTTACACCTATGAAATACAACAGCAATTACTAGCAAATTTCTGTATGGTAATATAAGTACAAAATGGGTCTATGAACAAAATTGGCCTGCACAAAAGTGAAAAAAAAAACTACTTAAATCGTGTACGGATAATAAAAGGTGGGTTTTGCCCCTATCAAGTACACCTGCAGTTACTAGAAAAGATCTGTGTCCTAATATAAGTACAGGCTGCACAAAATACAAGGTACTATTTCACCAAAAACTGGCCAAAAAGCCATTTTAATGCAGGGTCAAAGCAGTCTGGACTGCACAATATGTACTCTCCTTTCAAAAGCCTGCCTGTCTTCTCCCCCCCTGTACATCACTAGATGCTTCATTCAAAGTCTCAGCCTCACTAACTAAAAACTGAAATTCTCTAATCTACCTATGTTCTAATGTTCACAGCTAAAAACACAGTTGTCTGTGTGAACAAAGAACTGTGTTGCTGAGCTGTATTGAGGAGAAAGCAGACACACATCCTGCTCTTATGAGACTCACTAACACACTGATGCTGAACAGGAAGGGCTGTTCTATGTAAAACGAAGTCATGTGATTTTTCCAGAAAATCACAACCATACACATCACAGTCATGACGTCGCACACCCAGCTCTATTCCCTAAGCTGATTTGCAGGCCGCCAAAATGACAGGAAGCGCCAAAAATGGCGCGATATTAATAGATTATGCGCAGATTCTCACCTAAATTATTGCGTGATCGGAAAATTCTGAACATAAAAACCGTGCCGATATCAACTTTGTCGATTATAAATCGCTCAACACTAGTCATGTCACCAACACATGACCCATCCAATAACTAGAAATGCTGAAGAAATTAACAGTTGAGAGTGG
>JAODAL010037549.1:0-40252 GCA_025379985.1 Phyllomedusa bahiana
TCCCAATTAATGTCTGGATATTTAAAAGTCGCCATAATAATACCTTATTCTGATTAGCCGCCTCATCTATTTGCCCGAGGAGTACATCTTCCATGGGTTCTTTTATATTTGGGGGCCTATAGCAGACCCTATTAGTTTTATTTTGTTACCCCCATGTATATTTACCCATAATGATTCCACATGTTCATTACCTGTACCTATATCTTCCCGCAGTGTTGGCTTCAGACAGGATTTTACATAGAGACAGACACCTCCCCCTTTCCGGTCTTTACGATCCTGCCGGACCGTTTGAGGGACCGCAGTACCTTTTCGGTTTTCCGGGAAAGCTGGAAATTGTACTTCCGGCTCAGACCCCACTTGTCTGGTACTGAGGAACAGCGAGTGGGGCTCGTCATTTCCTTGCTACAGGGGGCTTTACAAGCTTGGGCCTTCTCCTTGGACCCTGGCTCTCCGGAGTGATCATCTGTTGACTCGTTTTTTTCAGGCCTTGGGTCTTTTGTATGATGAACCGGATAACAGGTCTGTAGCAGAGACTAATCTTTTGTCTCTCCGTTAGGGATAGCGACCAGTGGAATACTACTGCTCCGAGTTTAGGCGCTGGTCATTGCTCTCACAGTAGAATGACCCAGCGCACCGGTCTCTTTTTCTGCAAGGTCTGTGTTAAACACTTAAGAATTTGTTGATTAGCTACCTGCAGCCCAAAAATCTGGAGGAATTAATGACCCTTGCCATAAGGGTCGGTTGCCGACGGTTGTGGGAGCATCAAAGGGAACGTTCCGAGATGCCTCTTCCTGTTTCCACACCTAGTGAGGCCAATTAGGAAGCTATGCAGCTAGGATCTACCCTGCCCCCTACAGACCGCAAAAGCCTCCAAAAGGACAAGGGACTTTGTTTCTACTGCAGAGCAGCAGGTCACCTTATCCGAAACTGCCCAGAGCGTCCGATTCCAGAGAAACTCCAGCGCCTAGATGACTCTCGGGAGGGTCATCTAGGTGGCCAGGTATTTAATACATCACAAAAGAGTTATACTGCCTGTTTGTATTGCATAGAACAATCACAAATTTTCAGACAATTCCTTGACTGTGGCTCTGCAGCAAATTTCCTGAATGTAGGTGGCGTTGACATACTGGGTATTCCGTTGCTGCCTCTTTCGACCACAGTTGATGTGGCTGCTAAAGACAACACATCCCTCGGTCATAGTGCAATTAGGTTTCACACTCCTCAGGTTACCTTAAAAGTAGGGTTGTTTCATTCAGAACTTATTTCCTTTTTGTTCTCAATATTCTACCTGCTGATATGGTCTTGTGCTAAACATAGTTATAGGCTCGCAACCCTGTGATTGGGAGAAGGCTGACATTGTGAAGTGGAGTCCTAGATGTCAAACATTGTTTAACACTTTCTTTGTCTACTATTTCCCTCAGTAACCCGTCTATGGCCAATTCTAGACTTTACTGATGTATTTTCTGAATCAGGATGTCAATTACTTCCTCCACATAAGCTCCAAGAATGTGCTATCAACTTACTGCGGAATGTCAAATTTCCCAAAGGTCGTGTATATAATCTTTCTGTACAAAAGAGAGGCTATGTAGGATTATGTCAAAGATAGTCTCCGCAAGCGTCATGTATGCCCTTCCACCACCCCTGTGGGGGCTGGCTTCTTTAAGAATTAGAATGGAGGTCTAAAGGCCTTGCATAGCCTACCGGGAATTGAATAAAATTACGGTTAATAATCAGTACCCTCTTCCGCTCATCCCAGATATCTGGGGTACCTGGTTTTCCATAAGGATTTACAGGGTGTTTATAATTTAATTTGCATCTACAAGGGTGACAAGTGGAAAACTGCCTTTAATAGCCTGAATGAGAACTATGAATATCTGGTTACGCCCTTCGGTTTAAGTAATGCACCGGCAGCTTTTCAAAACTTTGTTAGGACATCTTCCAGAAACCTCATTGGGCAAATTGTTTTTGTTTATTTGGATGATATTTTGGTGTTTTCCCCCTGACTGATCTTCTCATGTTGAACATGGTCCTGCAGATTTTTAGGGAAAAAAAAAAAAAAATATGCTACACTGGAAAAATGTCTCTGGGGTCCAACAGTTACATTTCCTGGGCTATATTCATACACCACATGCCTTCTGTATGGATCCCTTCAAGGCTCGGGCTATTTTGGATTGGGTACAGCCGAATTCCATGAAAGCCCCGCAGATTCTTGGGGTTTGCTAATTACAGAAAGTTTATCCATAATTTTTCATCCATAGCCAAACCTTTGATGGACCTCACAAAAAAGGGGACGAATTGATTGGAAACTGCAAGCTATTTGTGCCTTTAAAACCTTGAAGAGGTGCTTTACAGAGGCCTCTTTTCTGGTTCAACCCAATCTTTCACCCCTTTATTGTTGAGGCGGATGCTTCCGAGGTAGGAGTGGGGACAGTTCTGTCGCAAGGGTCCCCATCTTTGACTAACCTTCATCCATGTGCTTTTTTCACAAATTCTCCCCTACCAAGAGAAATTATGACATTGGGAATCGGGAACTTCTGGCCATCAAGTGGGCATTTGAGGAATGGTGTCACTTTGAGGAGGCAAGACACCAGATTACTGTACTCCCTGACCAAAAGAGGCTGCCTTATCTGATATCCGGTAGGAGACTCCATTCCAGACAGACTAGATGGGTCTTGTTTTTTTACCTGATGTGACTTTGTTACTTACAGACCCAGCTCCAAGAATGTTAAAGCTGATGCTTTGTCCCGAAATTTCTGTGCCACCCAGTCTCCCGAATTACCCTCTGAACCTATTCTTGCTAAAGGGATTGTAGTCTCAGTGGTGTCCACAGACCTGGCCAGCAATAAGATAGTTTCAGCAGTTAGGGCCTCGTTTTATTCCCAATGGGAAGTTATTCGTACCGTCACAGTTCAGATTTCGGCTATGCAATGAAGTGCACGATTCGTTTCTTTGTGGTCATCTGGGGATTGCGGGAACTAAAAGGCTTGTCACTAGCTCTTACTGGTGGCCATCCATGTCCATGATATTGCTGCCTATGCTTTCAACTGTGAGACCTGTGCTTTGGTGAAGGTTCCTCGTGTCTACCCTATGGGTGAACTTCATCCTTTACCTGTTCCACAAAGGCCTTGGTCACATTTGTCCATTGAATTTATTACGGATTTACAACTCTGAAGGAAACACTTTAATTTGGGTAATTGTCAATCGCTTCAGCAAGATTCTGTGCCACTGTCTCAGCTTCCTAGCTCTAAAAATTTGTCACAACTATTTATTAACCATATGGTTCGCCTTCATGGGATTCCTGAGAACATTGTTTCAGACAGGGGTACTATTTGTGGCTAAAATTTGTAGAACCTTTCGTACTGAACTCAGAATTCAGTTAACTTTTTCCTCGGCGTTTCATTCGGAATCTAATAGTCAGGCAGAGCAGTTTAATTAGACTCTTGAACAATACCTTACTGTACAGATAACCAGACTGACTGGACTACTTTTTTCTGGCCGAGTTTGCCATCAATAATAGTCATCATGACTATTAATAAGTCGCCGTTTTCTGAAGTTATGGCTTCCATCCGCACTTTTGCTCTCTTAGTCTGCCTCCAATAACCCCAAGGTATAGACAGTCAGAAACACTGTGCAGAGTCTGGGCCCCAGGTTCAATCGAACCTGAAGAGATCCAAATCTGTACATAAAGAGAACGCTGATAAGTGACGCACGACGGGGCCTGGGTCTGCTGTGGGGGATAAAGTTAGGCTCGCGACCAAGAACATCAGATTAAAGGTTCCCTGTTGTAAACTGGATCTCAAATTTATTAGTCCTTAACCAATTTTCCAGGTTATTAATCCCGTGACTTTGTCTACCGCCGACTTTTCAGTTCCATAATTCTCTACTCAAAAATACATACCTCCGATCGGTGCTTGTAAAGAATCTACTCCTTAAGTCCAGGTAGAGGGGGATATAAAATTTGAAGTAGAGAGAATTGTGGGCTCTTGAAGAGTCAGGCACGCTCTCCAGTAACTGGTACACTGGAAAGGATATGGACCAGAGGAGTGGACATGGGTACCTGCCCCCTTGATCCATGCCGATCATCTGGTAAGAGAATTTCACATTAAATTCCCTCAGAAGCCCGGCACTAAACTTAAAGGGGTTGCCTCACCATAAGGATTGCTTTTTATGTTAAAGATCTTGCAATATGTGTCCATTATCAGTATCCTACCTATTCTGAGATATCCCCTCTTGTATGGGCTGCATCAGCTCCTCAGGTCACTATAGCTACAGTCCTGTTTAATCTCTCCTGTTAGGCTGCCAGCACTGGTCGCAATAGCTACAGACCTGGCTTCTACTGCAGCCTAGTGGAAGCCAGTAGACACACCCCTGAATTCAAAATGAAACCAAGAAAACAGGACTGAGGGAAGATGAATCAATGTAGTGAGACAACCCCTTTAAGGGTCTGGTGGCCCCTTGTAAAAGGGGGGGGTGGGGTAATGTTAGGACTGCACTGTTTGCCCTTTAAGGATTGTTGTTGCAGCCTTAGCCAAGGTTCGGCTTGGTCCTTAGTGGGTTAAGCACTTGAGCCAATCCCTGGCTGGGGCGGGGAATTTAAACCTTTCCCTGTCTGCCTGGCCCTGCTGGTGATTGCTGTGTCCCAGCATAAGATTTTGCTTTACTGTGTCATTTTGCTGCTTTTTGGATGGTCTTTCTGCTTGATCTCGTCTTATCCTTTGTACTGTGTTTTCTCCTGCTGTGACCTCGGCCCGTTTGATCATTTTTCTTCAATTTTGTTTGTCAAAAACCAGTCCTCTATATTGTATAACCCAAGTTTGTCCACCCTTCACCAAATTGAACCATGAAATGGTTCAGGAAGAGCTTCGTGTGCGGGGGTCGCCCTTCTCAGGGCAGGTGCTCTGCTTAGGCAGGACGAGATCAGGGCATCCCTTACATTGTGAAGCAGGTACACCATTATTTTCAGTGCAAATTGCATTTGAATTCCCTCATAATTACCTTATTAAATGTGCCCGAATGTAGTCAAATCAGATCTGCAGCAAAGCCCACAATAAACTTTCATCGCAGATATGTTGTGGATTTTGACTTTCCCATTGAAGGCAGTGGGGAAAATCCACCACCGAAATGGGCATAAATGAAAAAATTCATAAGATGCAGACAACCTCCCAAAAGGACCCTGTGGTATATAAACATTTATACTCACAAAAGTGATATGCTCTGGACTTCTACTTAGGCTTCACAGCAAACAAGAAGCTTGAAGATTCCCATAGGAAAACATTAGTCCGGCACCATCACATATAATTAAAAACATATATAGCAGCTTTGTTGGAAATATTCTAAAAATGACAGCATCACATGAAGAAAAAAAAAAAAAAAAAAAGGGACAAAATTACTTTAGGTCCACACTGGCTCTTGTGTTTCAGGCTCAGAGCCCTTATTCATACCATCATACGAGTATCCTAGTATCATATGCTTAAGCGCCATTATAGACCTAAACTATTTTGGTTTCTTTTTTTCATGTGATGCTGTCCTTTTTAAAACATGTCATATAAAGCTGCTATATATTCTAAAAAAAAATACATAATGCTGGACTAATGTTTTCCTATGGAAATATTCAAAACTATAAACGGACATGCTGTGGCTTTAAATACTACACTGCAGATCAATTTCTATGTGGATTTTTTTCTACAGCATTTGGATTGAAATAATTTAGATGCTGTACTGCAAAACTTGCTGTATTGACAGCACATTGCCTCAGATGATGTTCCTACCATTTAGTGATGAAACATCAAGGTGATTGAGGGAATTTACTAACTGGAGACTAATATATAAAATGTGCAAATTTTGATGCATCTATAACATGTTCAAAATTGTGCTTCTCTTTCTAAGGGTATGTTCACACGGCTTAATTGTGGGGCATCCAGTATCGCCGGCCTCAGACATGCTTGCACTCCGTAAATGCGTGACATGTCACTTCTCCCCGCGCATACAATACGATCGTATTGTACGCCCGGGGAGAAGAGGCGTAATCCATAGTCTCGATGAAAACTGTGGATTACCATAATGATTGGGGCGCATATCTCTCGCACTAGAGCACAGTACGCTCGCAATATGTGTCAAAATGTGCCCCAAAATAAGCCGTGTGAAAATACCCTAAGGCCCCGTTCACCCGGCTTATTTGCCGACGGATTGGCGCCGTAAATTTCCCCGCCGGATTTGCGCTGCGTATGGCGCCAATCCGTCGTGAGTCATTACGGTAATCCACTGCTCTTTATAGAGAACAGTGGAATCCGTCGCCCTCCCCGCTCGGCAAATCCGCCGCGGGGGGAGAAAGTGACATGCACAATTATTTTACGGCGCGTCCGCGCCGTAAACAATGCATTGTCTATGGGGCCGGGAGCGGCGCCCCCGCCGCGCTCCGGGCCCCCCCCCTTATCAGGGGGATTTATCGCTCAATACGCGCTACAAATTCCGTCGGGAATAAGAAAGAAAGTGGGGAGGTTTAGTGCTTAATTAGAAGCAAGGAAGAAAGTCTTTGGTATAGACAAAATGCTTATTTACTTAACATAGTGATATAGAGGTCGCAGGGAAATTATGAAACTAAGGATTTGATGAAATGAAAGATTTTAAAACAAAAATCTCTCTCTCCTTACATGTCAGCCCCATTCATTACATTTCAGCCCCATTCATTACGTCAGCCCCAGCTCCTCCATTCACCGCTCCCACAGCCGCCGTTCCACCTCCGTTCCCCCTGTGCTCCCGCAGCTGACCTCCGCTCCCGCTGCTGCCGCTCACCTGCGCTCCCGCTGCCACCGCTCACCTCTCCAGCGATCCCCGTCCTGCCTCCCAGGCCTTTTCTGTGTTCGATCCGTTTTGCGGATCCGTTAAACGGCTCACAAAAACGCTGTGTGAACAAGCCCTTAATCAAATCCCTGAACTGTTTTACTGAAAAGATTAATCATCTCCCTTAGGGATTTGATCAAATCCCTATTTTTTCATCATTTCCTTGCGACAGAACACCATAATGGCTATTGTATGATACGATGGTACCGTATCATAATACAAAGAAAGTCCTTGCATTTCAAGTTATTCATAAGAATGAATCCCTCTTTTAAAACTTATAAGTTCAATTTTATCCGGAGAGCCACCAGCACATCCATGCGGATTGATGTACGGAACACACGCTGCTGCCAGTTTAGTGCATTCCGTAGACTGACAGATTTACCAAAGCTTATGCCAGAAATGGATATCGATTATGGCACAAATCTGAGCACGGCGAGTGTAGTTTTTCTTTTCTCACACAGACAACCAAAAGGATGTGCCAAATGTACTAAAAGGTGTGCACCTTTTGATAAATGTGGCACATTTTACTTGTGTATTTTGGTTTAAAAGGGGTGTTCTCATCATACTGTTTTACAGAGCCTCCTCTTCACAGTCAGCTTCAGGCTCCTACTTCCTGTTCAGGCTGGGGGGGTTAAAATAGGGGTTTTATAATTCTAATCCCAGCTAAACCTGTTTGAGAGACATGGTGTTAGAGGAGGTTTTAACAGCAGTGCAGAAGCCATACAGTTCTAAAGGGTTAAAGTTTGTCATTAAGAAACAAACAAGCTTTTGTGCTGCTGATAAGACACAGCAAGGAGTGAGATCACCATAACAGGCCGGGCTGCTAGAGCAGTGAGGTGGTCGGCGGCCTAGGAAACCTTCTGTATACCTGTTCTAACTCTGAAATGAAGAAAAATCAAAACACCAATTTATTTGATAATATTCTCTATTTAATCATTGCTAGTTGCTATTCCATGGCATTGTGATAGTCACACTAGAGCACAATGAAGCCATATCTGTATTACACTTAGGAACATTCCTGGACATAGTGTGCTGACAGCACATATGACGTTCCCATGATTAACCCTGCTTCACAAACAAGCAGCTGGTATCCAAAAAACAGCCTGACCTGCGACAAGTTCCAAGCCTTGTGGATGTGGCGAGAGCACACACAGGATTCCTGTTCAACCCAGGCACAGTCGAAAAAGAATTAGCAAATTCTCTGACCCAAATGATCAGATAGTAATTGTATGTGGTGATTTGCTTTAAATGGATTTTACCATGATGTAAAATCCCCTACACTGGTCGCTCGCAGCGAGCCGGCCATGCATGTGAATGAGCAGGGTGACACATGCAGCCGTCCTCTCGAGCTTAGAAACATGGCTGAGTGCGCACACTCCTTCACATGCATGGCCGGGCCGCAGTTAGCAACCAGCATGGGGGATTTTACATCATGGCAGAAGTGTGGTCACCATTGTAGTCAGTGTTTTGTGTCAGATTCATTGACACCTTTACCATTGATAACTGACTGAGTGTTAACCTCATCCACATAATACAGGCCTATGCATTTCAAGAGAACCTGTGGTAGTTAAAGGGGTTGTCTCACTGCTTTTTATGTTAAAGATCTTGCAAAAACAAGTCACTTTGCAATATATGTCCATTAACAGTGTCCTGCCTATTCTGAGATATCCCCTCTTGTATGGGCTGCATCAGCTCCTCAGGTCGCTATAGCTACAGACCTGTTTACGCTCTCATGACAGGCTGCCAGCACTGGTTGTTATAGCTACAGACCTGGCTTCTACTGCAGCCTAGTGGAAGCCAGTAAACACGCCCCTGAATTCAAAATGAAACCAAGAAAACAGGACTGAGGTAAGATGAATCAGTGTAGTGAGACAACCCCTTTAATGACATGTCTGTTTTAGTACATACTCAAGTTCCTGATGAGAATAATTCTGAAGCATATTTCCTGAGATCTCCATGTTGTATGTTCCACTATTACTCCTTCTAGAAATTAATTACAAATCTGTCAACTGGGCGTCACCCATTGGCTAGGTCCCTGTACAGTCTGACATTGTCCAATCAGTGCAACAGTCAGCGTGTGCAGGGCCATGTCCCTTTAAAAGCCGGAATGGCAACACCCAGCTGACAGATTCAGTAATACATTTTTAGAAACAGAGGAACAGCACGACACAGAATTTTAAGAGAAGATCCTCCAGAATTGTAATTTCACAGGGAACACAAGGATTTCCTAAAAATAGACATATCAGGAGAGGTCACAGGTCCGGTTTAAAAAATACCTCAATTATGTGACTTTTTAAAATAAGCTGCTGTTTGGGTGTACATGTGGAATAACTGTATGGCTGCCCATTATATGGCTGATCTACCATTTGTTACCAATTTGTTCCCTCTGCAAGCAATGGTTAGCTGAAATAAGGAAAAACTACCATGTCACATACACATACAGCCTGCTCCTCTATATTGGCATAATATAGCAGTATAGAGTACAGAGCAGTGTAGCTGTGAATCTTGCCCTGGGATAAGCTATAAGCATTCACTAGAAGCTGTCGGCAACAATGATATAGTTTACAAAGCTACTTCTATTTACTTATTCAACTGATTTATGCAAAAATCTGTTGAATGCAAGGCTTAATTAGCCCTCTAGGACCAGGACTACATTTACAATCCACTCCTGAGGCTCTTGCTGCTCTTCTCATGTTTGGGTTGCATAAAAAAGTTAAACACAACCATGTCTTTTGGCTACATTTTTTTTTCAATTAAATAAAAGTGTACAGGAATCAACTTCACCAATTGCTTAAAATACAGTCTAGAGGGGGAGGGGAAGAAGACTCAGACATGAACAGTAAGTAGCATGGAAGACATTAGGGTATGTTCACACGGCTTATTGTGGCGCGTATCGTACGTGCCACAATACGCCGTGTGTTTCGGAACCTTGTGTTGATCAGCGAGTAATTCAAAAGCACGAAATAATTGGAATAAGGGATTAAAAAGTTGCATATATCCCAAAATGGTACCCATAAAACCTACACTTCAGCCTGCAAAAAAAAACAAGCCCTCACTCAGGTATGTAGGTGGGAAAACAAAAACGTTATTAGTCCCAGAATATAATGAAAACTGCACGAATTTGGTATAATCAGAACTGTACGGACCTGCAAAATACAGATAACACACCATTTATACAGTGTCAAGCAAAAAGGTAACAATGTTTTGAACTTTTGACTTTTAGGCTTCTCACCATCCACTACAGCTTTGAACGTGAAACTACCAACATTTTCTAGACAATTAGCCATCTCATACATCAATTTAACGTGCAACTAGTTAGCATATGCTTATTCTTGTCATGTAACTGCATGGTTACTGTTTTGCTCCTAAATGTTGTTAGTAACTTGTAATCCACTTTTGGCTTTCAATACTGCCTAAATAATTCTCGGCTCTCAGATGCATGTCTCCCCTGAAATCTGATCCCAGGTCTCTTCCACACATTCCCAATGTTGGTGCAAACTGGTCGACTCACTGGAGTATGAATACAGCTTTTTCTTCAACTCTACCCACAAGTGTTCAATTGGGTTGCAGTCTGGGGACTGTGGAGGCCAATACAGCAACTCTACTTCATTGTCATCGAACCATTTCTTCGGCAATCTTGACATATGCTTCGGGTCGTTGTCCTAATGGAACACTGTCGTCCTTTTCATATCCATAGTACTCGAGTGTATGAAGTAACTCATCTTGTAGGACACTCACATATAGCTCAGCATGGAGACCACCATCGATCCTAGTCAAGCATTCAACGCCTTTGGCTGTGAAACCTCCCCATATCCTCAGGCTTCCTCCACTGAAGCTGACAGTCGCTTCAGTTTCGACCCATTAGCCCCATTTTCCCTTGATTCTTTGCACCAGTCAGAGCCCGATCTATTGACTTTCATCTCATCGTTTCAGGTTACACGTTTCCAAACTTCTATCATACTTTTTTTTGTAAACTCGAGCCAACGCTTCTTATGATGAGAATGAAGTTGAGGCGTCTTCACCTTTTTTTGAGCCACCAATCCAGACGTGTGTAAAGCATTTTACATGGTGCTTGCATGGATGGCTGATCTCACTATTATGAAGCATAGAATCACCTTCACTGCCGTGTTTGTCATGCCAGAATTGATAGACCTTGTGATGAGCCAACTTGTTGACTCGGATATTTTGCCTGGACCCCTATAATGTAGTTTGACAATTTTCTTGGCTGAGAGACACTATTGATGAGCTGGATGATGCGGCTTCTCTTTTCTTGGAAATCATGGCTGCTCCTCGATTGTCATACAACCACTCCCACCCCTTTCCAATGCCTCTGTCTCAGGGCCGTGGGCCAAATTAGATCTGCCACAACATTTTATGTGGCCCACGAGAGCCAAGACACAACAAGCAGGGATGGACAAAGTCTGAACACAGAAGGACCGGTCTCCACTTTCCCTGGAGGACACAGTCAGTGCTTGACAGAGCTGGCGGCAATGGCACCATCTTATTTTTCTGCCTTACACATACACTATGGAATAGGTTACAGAAATCTGAGGCATACCCTCTGTTTTCTGCCACAGCTTCGGAGGTGGGTTACCACAGAAAATACACCAATAAGCGACATGTTCCTTTATTTACACATTTGAAAAAAATACATGTCATAGCACAGTGTGAACCACAGCACCTGTTCCAACTGAAAGCACATGGGTGCATAATACAGTGGTTTATATATTACAATGGCCTCAGGATACAATATTTCCATTATACAATGATATTTCCAGAGGCATTTTATCTTTAAACCACCCTCTACATACAATGTCCCAGACACTGCTGATCTGCGGCTCATGTGATAGATGATCCAATCAATTATCATGGACATTTTACTTGTGAAACTTCTGTATTAGTGCAGTGCGTGCAGTAATTGGTGGCCTAGTAGCACCTCTCTACAGTATAGTGCGGTACTACATGTCCTATACTGCTATGTACATGTGCCAGGATAAGCGGCTCCTTGGGGCACCAGGTGAGGACCCCATAGTCTTTTTCCTTCTGGTTCATGGAGTATAATGTACATGACATAAAGAAGCTCCTGTCCTCAATGTAGAAAGGGATTCCCAGCAGCTCTGATGTTACATGTAAGGACTTGTTTTACTTGGATTAGTTATCTGCTTTATTGTCCTTAATCTTGATTATTATGTAAGGTGACATTTTGGGGCCAGTTTTTCATAGCCTTATGGTTTTTACGACCAATGGTCATCCGGGAACCAATTACATGTTGAGGGACCACTGTACACACACATGATAATTGTAGTGTGGAAATTATGCCACTTAAACCAAAACAGGGGCCCCTGAGTCCCGTTTGTTTAAATGGGGCTGTGGCCAAGCATGTGCACTGCTGCTCCATTCAAAGTCTATAGAGATAGCCGATGCAGCAAGGAAGGACAAGGGATTCAAGGGGCCCCATGTTTTAGGCATCGGTGGAGGTCCCAACAGTCATTTATCACAGATAATCTTGAGCCCACTTCATACCCCCTGGGCCTTACATCATGGTGTACATAGGATTAATAAAACACTTACAGTCAGTGGCTCTATACCCAAACTAGGTTCTCCCCTCAGCCAAGAAGTGGATTCAATGGTCTTGAAACTGGACAATGCTCTGCAAGCTAAACAGCCTGCAGTAAAAAAATGAAATCTTGCTGCCAACTAACACCGAGACTTAGGATGCGTTCCCACGGCAAAGACAAAACACTGACTGGTATTTTGTCTTTTTTTGGCACACAGAACTTTGTTTAGTGACTGATCACTACTCACCTAAAACCCTTTAGGCTCGGGCCACACAGCATAGGACAAAAACCAAAACTGCTTTGAACGGCAGTTTTTTGTCCAAAGCAGCTGTGTTTGACGAGTTTCTTGTTTTTTTTTTTGCCGTGTTATTGGACAGTTTTTAGTGTGTGCAAGATTCATATACCTTGTTAAACACCTGGGCAGTTTTTCAGTAGAACCGTCCAAAAACCATGCCAAAAAGTGTCCAGCATTTTTCATATAAAAGGGCTATCAAACAAGACATGGAAACCTCTAAAGAATCATTTATGCTATCGACAATACATGAAAAAAACTTTGAGATTCTTAGTTCATGTTTTGATCAAAACTGTTTAAGCCACTCCCGACTATCAACAGGATCTCAAAGCGGGTGGTCCTACTCTATTTTTACCTCTCATTTGAGTCTAATTCAGACTTCTCATTGGGTCAACAGATCTCCATAATCCAGAGAGAAAAAAAGCACCAGCCTTATAAGCATACGGCACTGATCTAGCAACCTGTGGAGGTGGGCAGGGTGCAAAAAACAAAATGGAGGCATCCACTCCTCCCTATACGAGTTAAAAGCAATATATGCCAAATGCAACGTATAGTTCTGCGCAAAAACATCAGTGGCACACCATCAGCTAAAAGGGCTAAAACAGTTTTGATCAAAACATGTGAACCAAGAATCTCAAAGGTTTTTTTTCATGTATTGTAGATAGCATAAATGCTTCTTTAGAGGTTTCCATTTCTTGTTTGATAGCCCTTTTAGCTGATGGTGTGCCACTGATATTGGAATGTGTTGTTTTATATTATATATATATATAATATATATATATATATATATATATATATATATATATATTATATATATATGCGCCACAACCATGCCAGTGGCACAGAGGTTGTGTTTTTCAGAAATTTTTTTGTGCAGAACTATACGTTGCATTTGGCATATATTGCTTTTAACTCCTATAGGGAGGAATGGATGCCTCCATTTTGTTTTTTTGCACCCCGCCCACCTCCACAGGTTGCTAGATCAGTGCCGTATGCTTATAAAGCTGGTGCTTTTATCTCTCTGGATTATGGAGGTCTGTTGACCCAAATGAGAAGTCTGAATTGGACTCAAATGAGAGGTAAAAATAGAGTAGGACCACCCGCTTTGAGATCCCGTTGATAGTCGGGGGTGGCTAAAACAGTTTTGAGCAAAACATGTGAACTAAGAATCTCAAAGGTTTTTTCAGCACTTTACATAGACTTCAAGAGTAGATTTTCTGCCCTGCTCTGTTGCTTTTTGAAACATGTTACAAAAAACGACCAGCAGCAAAAACACGTTCTGTGGAGACTACAGGTCGTTTTTACTATTAAAGTCTATGGGATCTGCAGTAGAAACATAGACTTAAAGTACATAAATTGCTTTTCTAAAAAAGAACTCATCATACTTAATTCAGCAAAGAGCACAGTACACAAATTGTGGTATAGAGTAGCCAACTAATAGTTGGTCTAAGGGTCCGTCCACACAGAAGTGACAAAATACCAGTTGGATTCAGTCTTAAGAATCCATCGGGTATTTTGTTGTCTTTTGGGGCACGGTTCTGTCCATGGTTTGCCGTCCCCTTCAACCATTTAAACGCACATCTTCTGTCTGAAATCCAGGCGGGAGATTGTGCATGCGGAAAGTTTCGGAACGCCGGCAGTGTAAAAGAAAAACATCCGGCAGAAAATCTGTGCAGTGTGGACTGCTGAACAGATTCTCTATTAAGATGTAGAAGGTTGCTGTCAGTTTTCAAATCTGAAAACCGCCTGAAAATCAGACCAAAAACCTTGCCGTGTGGACTGACCCTAATAAAGCTAGGCATCTCCAAAGAGGATTAACCAGCATGAGCCATTGTGATAAACCTGGTGCATTTTAGACCGTCTTTCTAAGATTACACGGTCTAACTTTTAGCCAGTGATCTCAAATGTGCCCCAATGTTCCCATGCACCAACCCATCTGGACCTTTATTAATAGGGGCATCCATTTCAAATCCCCTTTTGTTATAAAGAAGTCTTAAAGTCGTTCTAACAGACCCAGCCATTCATTTGAATACATTTCCCCTTTATGACTGTCGGCACTGGCAGGGAGGCACTGGGTGCTTGTACTAAGGAGATAAAGCCTACAAGTTCTTTAGACCTGTATAGGATATGCAGATCATTGATAGACTTGTAGGTACATGCATCGCTCACACAGAGCAACAGGATCCTGCACCAATAGGTGTTTCCTCCGTTCTGGCACTCATTTTCAGCGATAAGATCAGTAATGTCTAAAGGATAACTGTTAGGAATTACGGTTAACATAATTACTTGTTACAGTTGATATGCCAGCATGACTACAAATAAACCTCTGTCCTCAGCAAACATGAAGCACTGATAAAAAAGGACCAGGATACATAAACAGTGTACATAAAGTATACAGGATCAGGTTTCATAACAAACGTTCTTTCTGGATATAAGAGGATACTGTCCTTGTAAATATCTAACAATATTAGACATTATGAGGACTTCCTTTCCTATAAAGCTGTGGAGTCGGAATCGTGGAGTTGGTGTAAAGTTTGGTGGAGTCGGTTTATTTTACAATGACTCAGATTCCCAAAATATATAATAAATTGGTCAAATTAGTTCAATGCAGTGCCAAGAGCAAGAGGAATTAGGTCTGGCCAGTGCTACTGCTTCCATATCTTCAGCCTCAGATGAGGAGTTTAATTTTGAAAAGTATTTGGAGGACATGGAGCAGGCAAAGCCTTATCACAGGGGAAAAGATTCTGCTCCCCTTTTAAACAGATTGATCGTTCAGCAACATTTTTCACTTGCTCTCAAAGAGTTGCCAGATATAGGATACGATTAACATTAGTCTCAAAGTTTGACGACTGCTGAATACTACAGAACCTGGCAATTCACCTTCAAAGCAATAATCAGTGATCTTAACCTCACCGCCAAGGAAGAACTTGACTTGCTTGTCCACTGGTTAGGCCCACAGTCTGCTCATCATCCCCACTTGAGGCACCTAGCTAATGAGATTCCGCCAATGGACATGAATGCTGCCATTCCATTGTTACTTGGAGAGAAATTCTGAGAGTCCATAAGGTATGTCAGCAATGCAATGGTCTGGATAATGCCTCATATGCACAAAGACTTGACTGAGGCTGGGTTAATTGTGGGAGATGTTTGTTTGAATAAGAGCCATAAACCATCTGAAGTCAATGCCTTCAAAATCTATGTGCTCCAAAATGGTCGCATAACTCACTTTAAACCATGTTCTCATCATTACGAAGTTCTATAACCTCATCCGGCACTGGACATCAATCCTACCCCTTATGATGACTTAGGAAGATCAGTGTTTTGTACAACACAAGATGACAACAAGTTAAACTGTCTTCTATGGACAAGACTATTAAAATAATGGACAGTGGATCCTTCAAAGATGGATCCAAACATTTGGTGGCACCCTTACCCTTCCACACCCTAAGAACCAGGCTTTCAAATAAACAAGAACAGGCCCTATCCAGATTTATCTCATTACAACATACAATAAGAGACAAGCCTGAAATGAAAGATAACTTTGTAGCCTTCATGGATAGGATATTTCACAATGACCATGCAGAACCAGCTCCACCTTTGCAAGAACACGAAGAATGCTGGTATCTTTCCTCCTTTGGAGTATATCATTCACAAAAAACTAACCAGATCAGAGTGGTGCATCTCTGATGACGTTCTTCTCACTGGTCCAAACCTGACCAACAATCTGGTAGAAGTGCTCATGAGATTCAGAAAGGAGCCGGTTGCTATTACTGCCGATATTGAACAGATGTTCCATTGTTTTATCGTACGACAAGATCAGATATTACCTCAGGTTTCTATGGCACCGAGACAACACTAGCATAGAAATGGTTGAATACTGCATGAGAGTGCACGTCTTCAGTAATGTTTCATCACCTGCTGTTGCTACATACGGCTTACGTAAGACTGCTTCTGATGGGGAGTCAGTTTGGGAAGGATGCCCGACACTTCGTTGAAAGAGACTTCTATGTAGATAATGCGCTTAAATCCTTGACCATGGCTGAAGATGCCAAAGATCTGCTCAAAAGGACTTAAAGAATACTTTCTAAAACTTGACTGAGGTTATATCAAATTGCTTCCAACTGTGCTAATGTCGTGAAAGCCTTTCAACCCAGCGATCATGCCACAGAATTCAGAGACTTGAACCTAGGCCTAGACAATCCACCAGTACAGAGACGTCTGGGTTTAAGGTGGGACTTGTTAAATTACTCCTTTGACTTTCAAATTAACTGTACAGATAAACCTTTTACTAAAGGTGGTGTTCTCTCAGTAGTAAACAGCCTATATGATCCAGTGGGATTTGTAGCACCCTTGACTGTACAAGGCAAATTGTGACAGTTCTCAGAGTCTATAGAGGACTTGGATGCCTCACTGCCTTCCAACAAGCAGTGAAAGTGGGAGTCTTGGAAAGAATCAACATGACTTGCATAGGATTCACCTACCATGATGCTACACTCCAGCATCTCTTGACAAGCCAAAGAAAAGATATCCACATCTTCTCAGGTGATAGACTCTTGCAATAAAGCTCATGTCGGATTTCTATTTGGGAAAGCCAAGTTAGCTCCTAAACCTGAGCGTACCATCCCTAGGCTTGAACTTTGTGGAACTGCACTAACTGTAGAGATTGCAAACTTAATTCAGCGTGAGCTAGACGTTCATGTTGATGACATTCACTATTACACAGCCTGCAAGGTTATTCTAGGTTACATCTACAACCAGACAAAACGCTTCTATGCCAGTAACCGCATTGAAAGGATTAGGAAGTCCTCCAAACCAGAGCAATGACATTTGTTACAGCTCATCTCAATCCTGCAGATTGTGCCAACAGGCCAGCAACTGGTAGTGTCTTTGCAAATTCTTCTTGGTTGACAGGTCCACAGTTCCTGCTGAGTAAGGAAACGGATTCAAGATGTCTTCAGTCTCCAAGATCCCAATAACAATCCAGAGATTCGTCCTGAAGTAAATACTCATGTCACCAAGTCCAAAGAGAAATCTGGTTGGGCCATCATCGCCTTGAACATTTCTCCAAATGGCTTAAGCTCGTCCGCACCATCACAAGGGCCCAGTCAGAGGAGCAGATTCCTGGACATCACCATGTTAATACCCTGCTGATAGGACATTATCAAGAAAGGGGTGAGCACCAAAGCAGACTTTCCCACCAAGTGTGTGTTAAAAGCTGCAGGCCAACCACCAAGAATGTCTCGAGTTACTTCTTGTGGAGTAATCTGCAGTTAAGCCAACTTTCTATTGACTTAGTCTCCAACCACTGGACTCTCTCAGCTACAGTTGCCTGCACTAAGAACTAGGTATATTTGCCATTGAACTTTTCATGTTCTTATAGTTTATTATTGCGTTTCGCTTGTTTTCCCCTTTGTTTTTCTGGTTAAAGTCATCGTTGGAACCCCAGACCGACTTTACTCCACAATGTCAAGGAAATAGAGTGAAATCACATGGAGTGTGCTGTCCCAGATATGGCTTACAGTTGTCGCCATTCATATTACATGTGAATTCGTGTTATTTTGATTATATGCAATATTTCATGCGTTTGCGCCATGCTGTGGCCATTGTTTGCGACTGTTTGTAATGGTTATGTTGGTGTATTTCCCATATCACCTTGCTTTATGCTTCTTTCCTGTGAGGTCACATCCTGTCTTGCCTCATTCTAGTTATGTCTCCATCTTGTCCAGACAGGTTTGCATAGAGCTGAGAGGAGAATTTGTTTTGACTGCATATATTGTAACCTCGTGTGTTATATCAAGGTACAATTATTAAATACCTGAAGCACAGCCATTGAATCCTACCTACCATATGCTTGTGCAGAGACTTCCCACAACCCTTCAGGGACCTTCCTAACTTACATAGATGGCAGAATACACACAACTTAATTTAGATGTGTAAATGTACAGATCAAAGTCAGCTTCAAATCGGTTTCTGAAAAATACCAAAAACGCCTGCAGAAAGCGTTTTGTCGCGTTTCCACGTTTTTCTGGTGCATATTTTGTCGCACTTTTTTTTAATATCAACCTATAAAATATTGTTTCATTTTAACCATCTGATTGCTAGAAACTATATCCCTCTATAGTATTCTCTTTTTAATTTATATGATTTAAATCTGTAAAACTCAAGCCTGTTCTGGTTCAAATTTCATCATTTAAAATTAACCCCTTGCAATACATTGACACAAAACTAGTCAAAATACAGACCTTAAAATTGAGCTACAGCATATTTTCGGTTTGTAAAGCATCTAAAAACGCTCCACAAAGTGTGGAGTGTATTTAGAGGCATTTACACACCGCAAATACGCTCCACCATTGATTTCTATATGGATTTTACACATGTAAAAGGTCTTAATTGACAAGGCATTTAAATATATGTGCATAACGGGCACTGCGGATGAGTAGGGCAACTTTGAAGGCTATGCACGGGGACAGGGGACTAGCCATTCCAGATTTTTATATTTACTATGTAGCGGTTCAGCTGCTTATGCGGCCTGGTGGATTAGGGCGGACCGTAATAATCCAGCAGTGGTGCTGGAAGCAGCTCTATGTGCTTCATATGAGGCTTAAGCAAATTTAGTATATAGGCAGGGGAAATATCCAATGCAGCATTACACTTCCAACATGGCTGCAATGGTAGCAATATGGAAGAAATTTGTAGGGGTGTAGTCCACTCTTTTGCAGTGCCCAGGTCGGCTTTGTTCCGCTATTTTCAGCTTAGGCATGCCTGTTTCCAGCAGTTTTGTGGGGGCTGCATTAAATTGGAATGTGGACCTCTGGAAAAGATTGCCAGGAGGGAACAGCTTCAGAAACCTGTGTCTAGCTTTTATAAATGCATTATGGAGCTTCAGCCTTCTCCCCTAAAGAAATCGTTTGAGCGCTGGCAGGTAGATGTTCCGACTCTGGAATCTCAGCACATGGAGGAGTTGGCGTCCACATGGAGGTTAACGGTCATCAGCGCGAGAGATCGTCTGATACAAGCTAAGTGGTTACATAGGATTTATTTTACCCCTGTGCGCTTGGCCCAGATGGGAAGACTGCCACATGTGTCTTGCAGTATATGTGATAGGTCTAGAGGCACATTGATGCATATGGTCTGGGATTGCCCATTGATTCAGGGGTTCTGGTCTGAGGTACATAGGTTCCTCAACGAAAAACTGGGTTTTCCGGGGGGTGTGTTCACCAGAGAATAGTCTGCTGGGTTTGGTGGAGGATCTGGTCCCATCTAAGAATGAACGTCAACTGTATCGGTTATTAATGTTTTACGCAAAGAAATCTTTATTATTAAATTGGAAACCTCCCAAGGTGCCGTCCCTTACCCACTGGATCTGTCTGGTCAATGCGGATTTACCCTTGTATAAGTTGACATATGAGGCAGAGGGTCCCAGAAAGATTTTTGGAAATATGGGGCCAGTGGCTGGAGGCATGAACAGTGTCACTTTGAGCTGCTGCTCGTCTGGAGCTCGGGCGTCGGAGGGATGAATGGGTATGAACGTGAAAGGTTGAGGATGATTGCTCTTTGGGATGACTGTCTAGGGTTATGGATGATGGGTGGAATCCTGACTTGGGACTACTGCTATGTATTCTTTACCTCTGCAGCAGAAGAGTTATGGTTATAGTTTTGGCAAATCTGTATTTCTGACCGGGGGTAGTAAATTGCATTATTATTGTGCCTGAGATTGGGATGCTTCTCTGTATGCTGAATTGTATGGTTTTATTTTCTTGTAATTTGAAAATGTTTTAAAATAAAGACATTAAATAAATAAATATATATATATCACATAAAACACAATTTTAAAATATGCGGTGTGTGAATGTTGCTGCATATTATATATTGGAATCAATGAGAGGTGTTGTCGTACATTGTTTGAAGCTTCTCTTGGGGTGTTTTTCGATGCATAATACACCCCAAAAGAAGTGCAAAAAATCATCCTGTGAACATACCCCTATGCAGGAGATTTAATCTATAGTAAACAAAGCTGCAGGGCCTCAGGGAGTGGAAACAACATAATCTTGACATTTTTCTGTAATAGAGTCATCACAGCCATTTCATATTTATACACGTTGTACCTTATTCTTATATGCAACTATAGCCAGTATTTTTTACCGTACTATTAGGTACATTTTTGTAACTCTATGGCCTTTGTGTGTGCATATATAACTATGACATGTATGTACCTGTGATCCCATCTATCGCCGAGTCCTTTTTATTGGTATTCCTCTTTTGTATTTTTGATGTTTGGTGTTTATTGTTAATATTTTATCAATAAAATTATTTTTGTTAATTTTCATTTGAGATATAACTCCAATTCCTTTTTTGTTTAATATGCTGATGGGAGTATCTCATACATAACATGCGAGGGATTTTCGGTGCCATTTGTATATAACTACTATTTATGCTGTTTTTTGACATATTTTGTTGCAAAAAGCATGCATAAAACAAAGTGTGAAACTAACAAGCAAGTTCATGTAATCTACACCTAAAATAGAGGACCGGATCATGGTAACCATTCTGCCCCACACTGCAGAACACTGAAATAAGGAGGGGCATTTACTTTTGGAGGCCACCTGTCCTGCAAGATTTTTGAGGTAACCAGAATATTGCAGCCAGGATGTCTCAGCAAAGTCAAGGGTTACAGAAGCCTATGAATGCCAAGATGCAAGGAAAGGGTTAGCATGGGGTTTGTTTTCATCCAGTCATCCCTATTAGTGCCTCATCTGCAGCAACTCCAACAGGAGACCGGAGGAGAGGAAAGCAGCTGGAGATTTAGGTCTCGTTCATACGGCTTATTTGGGCACGGATTGGCGCCGTACTCCGCGCCGGATTTGCACTTCAGTACGGCGCCAATCCGTCCCCGTCATTACGGTAATCCACTGCTCTCATAGAGAACAGTGGAATTCGTCGCTCCTCCCCGCTCGGCACATCCGCCGCGGGGGGCGCAAGTGACATGCACATTTACGGCGCGGACGCGCCGTCATCATGGCATTGTCGAGGGGGGCCGGGAGTGGCGCCCCCGCCGCACTCCGGCCCCGCCCCTTATTCACGGCGGATTTGTGAGCTCAATACGGCTCACAAATCCGTTGGGAATAAGCCGTGTGAACACAGCCTTACACTGTAACAGGGGGGACCCTAAGGGCATATTCACACCTGGCAGATCCAGGTCTACACTAAAAATCAGTTTTAGTTATCGAAAAGGGAGTTTTTTTAGTGGCAGAATTTCAACCTCGGTCAGAAGGAGACCGCTGCAGAAGTGATATATACCTCCAACGTATAACTACCATACTATCCACCAATCACGTTAGCTTTTACTCAGGGCAAGAACTAGAATTTATAGGGCCCCATAGCAAAATAAGATGGGCCCCAACCACCTCATAACAGGAAAGTAAAACAGAAGCACAAGTGTTAAGTATTTACGGCAGAAATAATACTGCCATATATCAAAGATCCCACATAGTAATGCTAGACAGCAGAAACCTGCCAACTGCTTATGTCTTACAAAAATGTGCATCAATCTTGGACCTGAATGGGGCCCCTCATCATCTGGGCCACATAGCAGCTGCTGTGGAGATAGTTCTGTATTAGAAAAAAAGCCTTCAAAGCCTTGTGTTATTTCATAAACATACTATCATTGTTTCTTCAACATACCAACAACTATTTTGTTTGATAAACATATAGAGATACAAAGTGGTAAAAACCTGACACATGTTAAAGTCCTCTTAATTCAGTCTCCCATGTGGAGCGATGAAAGTGCTGGGTCCTCAGTGGCAGAGGCCGGACCCTCAGAGCTGAAGAGAAACACTGCACATCTAAGCGACGTTTCAGAAGACAAACTTCCTTTCTCAAGCAACCACCTCTCCATTGGGTAATGGAGGTCTATGGATACCAATCCACCATTGGGGGTAATGGAGGCCTATGGATACCAATCCACCATTGGGGGTAATGGAGGCCTATGGATACCAATCCACCATTGGGGGTAATGGAGGCCTATGGATACCAATCCACCATTGGGTAATGGAGGTCTATGGATACTAATCCACCATTGGGTAATGGAGGTCTATGGATACTAATCCACCATTGGGTAATGGAGGTCTATGGATACTAATCCACCATAGTTTAATGGAGGTCTATGGAAACCCATCCCCATTGGTAATGGAGCTAATGATAATCCCCATTGGGTAATGGAGGCCTATGGATACCAATCCACCATTGGGGGTAATGGAGGCCTATGGATACCAATCCCCTTTTGGGTTAATGGGGGCCTATGATCCAAAAGGGGGAGGGGTGGCCAACCCAATTTGGGAAGGGTGCCTATAAACCACCACATTGTTAATGGGGGTCCTATGGATACAATCCCCCAATAAAGGAGCCTTCTGCCCATCCCCCAGTAAACCAGGCCACCCTTGTAAAGGGGGTTGGAAACCAAACCACCAATGGTTTTGTGGGTCATTTTCCCAACTTGGGGAATTTGGAAACAGTCTGAAAACCGACAAGAAGCCATAGACTTTAAAAAGAAAACCCGTTCAGTAGTCTACAATAAATGGATTTTCAGCCGTAAGCGTTCCGAAAACTTGGAGTATGCACAATCCTCCATCCGGATTTCGCGTGGAAGGTGTGCAATTCAATGGATAATCCATAAACCGAACCGTCCTCCCCCAAAACCTTTGAAAGACAATAAATTACCGGATTACATGCTCTAAATAAATAATGAATGGACATAAGATACAGAAGGGTCATTAGAAAGGAGAACTGAGAAGTCAAACAGGAGGAACAGAAGAGTGAGAATGAAGAATAGAATACATAATGTATCGTCATCAGATCCAAGTAACACTACATTTAATTTTCTATATTAAACACATAACAGAAACAGGTGGCAATGCCCTCAGATTACTGCTCTTCGTGCAGCAGATTTCCCTGGTTTATGTAAGCGGATTATCCCCGTCTACCAGACACTGTTCTGATGTGGAATCCATGTGACAAACACATCAATAAGGGACATGGCCGTTATTTGTCTGCAGCATCGATTTCACATCCACAAGCGGAAAAATCCACATTGCAGTTCAAAGTATGAAGTAAGGTTCTGATTCCTGGTGAAATGCAGAACACTCGCAGGTTCACAGCAAAATCCACAATAAATTCTGCCATATGAACACCATGGGCCACATGTATGAAAACTGTTCAGGTCTAAAACTCACTTTTTTGTCCATAGGTTACCTAAACAGTTTTCATACATGTGGCCCTATGTGTCCCTGCATTGGCACAGAGATGACGCCTTGTACTGGCACCCTGCACTCCTTACTACCAGCAGCCTCCCCTCCATAACACAGGTGCCTTTATTCTTGGGGTTGGCAGTGGTCTCCGCAACTGGTACAGAGATGACACCTTGTACTGGCACCCTCCCCTCTATAACACAGGTGCCCTCATTCTTGAGGTCAGGGGTGGTCCTTGCACCTGGCACAGAGATGACGCCTCGTACTAGCACCCTCTCCTTAACATAGGGTGCCCTCACTCTTGTGGGCCGTGGACGTCCCCGCACTTGGTACAGAGATGACATCTTTAACTGACACCCTGAGCTCATTAGTACCAGCAGCCTCCCCTCTAACACAGGTGCCCTCATTCTCGGGGTTGGCAGTGGTCTCCACACCTTGTACTGGCACCCTCCCCTCACTCTTGGGGTCAGGGGTGGTCCCTGCACCTGCTACAGAGATGACACCTTGTACTGTCACCCTGCACTCATTACTACCAGCAGCCTCCCCTCTATAACACAGGTGCCCTCATTCTCAGGGTTGGCAGTGGTCTCCACACCTTGTACTTGCAGCCTCCCCTCTATAACACAGGCGCCCTCATTCTCGGGGTTGGGAGTGGTCTCCACACCTTGTACTTGCAGCCTCCCCTCTATAACACAGGTGCCCTCATTCTCGGGGTTGGCAGTGGTCTACACACCTTGTACTTGCAGCCTCCCCTCTATAACACAGGTGCCCTCATTCTAAGGGTTGGCAGTGGTCTCCATACCTAGTACTTGCAGCCTCCCCTCTATAACACAGGTGCCCTCATTCTCAGGGTTGGCAGTGGTCTCCAACCTGTACTTGCAGCCTCCCCTCTATAACACAGGTGCCCTCATTCTCGGGGTTGGGAGTGGTCTCCACACCTTGTCCTTGCAGCCTCCCCGCTATAACACAGGTGCCCTCATTCTCGGGGTTGGGAGTGGTCTCCACACCTTGTCCTTGCAGCCTCCCCTCTATAACACAGGTGCCCTCATTCTTGGGGTTGGCAGTGGTCTCCACACCTTGTCTTGCAAGCCTCCCCCTCTATAACACAGGTGCCCTCATTCTCAGGGTTGGCAGTGGTGTCCACACCTTGTACTTGCAGCCTCCCCTCTATAACACAGGTGCCCTCATTCTTGGGGTTGGGAGTGGTCCACACCTTGTACTTGCAGCCTCCCCTCTATAACACAGGGGCCCTCATTCTTGGGGTTGGGAGTGGTCTCCACACCTTGTACTCATACTGATACAGACAAACCCCGCACTTCCCAATCAGGCAGGTTCCCGGTCAGGGGCCAGCTCGGTTACCCCCTACCTTTCCTCTTGGTGATGATGGTGACCAGGGGCACGCTGGGCCGGTCGGAGAACACCTCGGAGTGGTTCACCAGCGCATCCCTCACGGTGTCGTAGTCGCTGAGGATGACCAGGAGGCGGCTGCCCAGGTACAAGCCGTGGATGTTGCCATAGAGCTTGGCCATGTTACTGAGCACGATGTGGGGGTAGAGGAAGGCGCCCCTCCTGGTGGCCCCGGCGGGCGCCCTGCTCAGGGTGCTGCTGTCCATGCCGTACTGCAGCAGCTGCAGCAGCCACCCGGGCAGCAGCATGAAGCCGAAGTTCCCCACGAAGGGCATCGGGAAGGGTCCGGGCGGGGAGTTCCTGGTGACCATCTGGTAATAGGCCCATAGGGAGCCGAGGAGCCAGTACAGCCCCAGGAACAGGACGGGATAGAGGACGAGCGTCTGCAGGGAGAGGTCCTGCCCGCCGGGCACCCAGGCGCCCATGACCGCCCTCCACACAGCGGAGCCCTCCATGCTGCCCCTGCCCCGCCGCCGCCTGCGCTCTTATACCCCTCCCCAGTGTTGCCAAACACCGCAGCGACGCCTGATTGGCTGGAGCCGCGCACCCCGCCCCTCACTGCTACTACACGGTGACATCTACACCCGCTGCTTCCCGGTCACAGTGTATATAGTGCTGCGGGGTGTACTGTATATAGTGCTGCGGGGTGTACAGTATATAGTGCTGCGGGGGGTACTGTGTATAGTGCTGCGGGGTGTACTGTATATAGTGCTGCGGGGTGTACTGTGTATAGTGCTGCGGGGGGTACTGTGTATAGTGCTGCGGGGTGTACTGTGTATAGTGCTGCGGGGGGTACTGTGTATAGTGCTGCGGGGTGTACTGTGTATAGTGCTGCGGGGTGTACTGTGTATAGTGCTGCGGGGTGTACTGTGTATAGTGCTGCGGGGTGTACTGTGTATAGTGCTGCGGGGTGTACTGTGTATAGTGCTGCGGGGTGTACTGTGTATAGTGCTGCGGGGTGTACTGTGTATAGTGCTGCGGGGTGTACAGTATATAGTGCTGCGGGGTGTACTGTGTATAGTGCTGCGGGGTGTACTGTGTATAGTGCTGCGGGGGGTACTGTATATAGTGCTGCGGGGTGTACTGTGTATAGTGCTGCGGGGTGTACTGTATATAGTGCTGCGGGGGGTACTGGGTATAGTGCTGCGGGGGTACTTGGTATAGTTCTGCGGGGAGTAAACTGTGTATAGTGCTGCGGGGGTACTGTGTATAGTGCTGCGGGGTGTACTGTGTATAGTGCTGCGGGGTGTACTGTGTATAAGTGCAGCCGGTGATGTACTGTGTATAGAGCTGCGGGGTGAACTGTGTATAGATGCGCCGGGATGTACGTTGTATAGGTGCTAGGGGTGTACTCGTGTAATAGTGCCGCGGGGGGTACTGTTTATAGTGCTGCGGGGTGTACTGTGTATAGTGCTGCGGGGTGTACTGTGTATAGTGCTGCGGGGTGTACTGTGTATAGTGCTGCGGGGTGTACTGTGTATAGTGCTGCGGGGTGTACTGTGTATAGTGCTGCGGGGGGTACTGTGTATAGTGCTGCGGGGTGTACTGTGTATAGTGATGCGGGGTTACAGTGTAATGCAGCGGAGTGTACTGTAATATAGTGCTTGCTGGTGGTACTGTGATATAGGCATGGCGGTGGTGTACTGTATATAGTGCTGCGGGGTGTACTTTGTATAGTGCTGCAGGGTGTACTGTGTATAGTGCTGCGGGGGTAAAGTGTATTGTGCTTCCGGGTGTACGGTATATAGTGCAGCGGGGGTACACTGTATAGTTATCCGGGGTGTACAGTGTATAGTGCTGCGGGGTGTACTGTATATAGTGCTGAGGGGGGTACAGTAGTGTTTTTTATATTGCTGCGGGTGTACTGTATATAGTGCTGCGGGGTGTACTGTGTATAGTGCTGCGGGGTGTACTGTGTATAGTGCTGCGGGGTGTACTGTGTATAGTGCTGCGGGGGGTACTGTGTATAGTGCTGCGGGGTGTACAGTGTATAAGTGCACGCGGGTGTACTGTGTATAGTGCTGCGGGGTGTACAGTGTATAGTGCTGCGGGCCGGGGGTAACTGATGTAGTATGCTGCAGGAAAGTACTGTGTATAGTGCTGCGGGGTGTACTGTGTATAGTGCTGCGGGGGGTACTATGTATAGTGCTGCGGGTGAACTTGTTTATAGTGCATGCGGGGGGTACAGTTGTATAGTAGACTGCGGGGTGTAAACTGTTGGTATGTGCTGCTGGTGGTACTGAGTATAAGTGCAGCGTGGTAGATAACTGTGTATAGTGCTGCGGGGTGTACTGTGTATAGTGCTGCGGGGTGTACTGTGTATAGTGCTGCGGGGTACTGTGTATAGTGCTGCGGGGTGTACTGTGTATAGTGCTGCGGGGTGTACTGTGTATAGTGCTGCGGGGGGTACTGTTTATAGTGCTGCGGGGTGTACTGTGTATAGTGCTGCGGGGTGTACTGTATATAGTGCTGCGGGGTGTACTGTATATAGTGCTGCGGGGGGTACTGTGTATATAGTGCTGCGGGTGACTTGTTTATAATAGTGCTGCGGGTGGTACTGTTTATAGTGCTGCGGGGTGTACTGTGTATAGTGCTGCGGGGTGTACTGTGTATAGTGCTGCGGGGTGTGGGGACCTGTAGGTATAGATACAGCGGGGGTAACTGTGATAGTGCAGCGGGTGTAGACAGATGTATATGATGCCTGCGGGGTGTCCTGTGTATAGTGCTGCGGGGGGAACTGTGTATAGAGCTGGTCGGGGGCTACCTATGAATAGTGCTTCGGGGGGTACTGTATATAGTGCTGCGAGGGTGTAACTGTGTATATAATGCTGCGGGAATGATTAACTGAGTATAGTGCAGAGCGGGTGTGTACAGTGTATAAAGTGCTTCGTGGGGTACTGTGGAATAGTGCAGGCGGGTGTGTAACTGAATATACTGCTGCGGGGTCTACTGAGTATAATGCTTCGGGATGTTCAGAGAAAAGAGCTTATCGTGGTTGTACTTTAAAGTGCTGGCGGGTGTACAGTGATAACATGCAGCGGGGGAACACTGTGTATAGTGCTGCGGGGTGTACTGTGTATAGTGCTGCGGGGTGTACTGTGTGTAGTGCTGCGGGGGGTACTGTGTATATAGTGCTGCGGGGTGTACTGTGTATAGTGCTGCGGGGTGTACTGTGTATATAGCTGCGGGGTGAACGTGGTATGTTGGCTGCAGGGGGTACTGAGAGTCTAGTGCTGCGATGGGTTTACTGTGTTAAAGTCTGCGGGGTGTTATGTATATAAGTTGCGGGTGTACTGTATATAGTGCTGCGGGGTGTACTGTGTATAGTGCTGCTGGGTGTACTGTTTATAGTGCTGCGGGGTGGGAACTGGAGTATAGTACTTGCGGGTGTAACTGTGTATGCGTGCTGCAGGGTGACACAGTTTAATCGAGTTGCGGGGGTACTATGAGTAATAGTAGCAGCGGTGTGTACCTGTGTTGTATAGTGCCGCGGGGGGTACAGTATATAGTGCTCCACTCTGGCGGGGGGTACTTGTAATAAGTGCAGCGGGGTGTAAAACTGAGAGTAATAGAGATGCAGCGGGGATGTACTGAGTAAAAGATGCTGCGTTGGTGTACTGTGTATAGTGCTGCGGGGTGTACTGTGTATAGTGCTGCGGGGGGTACTGTATATAGTGCTGCGGGGTGTACTGTGTATAGTGCCGCGGGGTACATGTGTCTAGTATGTCCGCGATGGGGTACTGTAATATAGTGCCGGCGGGTGAACGTGTATATAGTGCCGCGGTTGTACGAGTAATAGAGCCGCGGGGGTACTGATATATAGAGCAGGCGGAGTACTGTATAAAGTGCTGCGGGGGGTACAGAGTATAAGTCAGTGCTGGGTTAACTGTGTATAGTGCTGCGGGGTGTACTGTGTAAAGATGCTGGCGGAGGGTGGAACTGTTATAATGTGCGCGGGTGAACTGATGTTATAGTGCTGCGGGGTGTACTGTGTATAGTGCTGCGGGGTGTACTGTGTATAGTGCTGCGGGGGTACTGTGTATAGTGCTGCGGGGGTACTGTGTATAGTGCTGCGGGGTGTACTGTGTATAGTGATGCGGGGTGTACTGTGTATAGTGCTGCGGGGGGTACTGTGTATAGTGCTGCGGGGTACTGTGTAAAGTGGATGCGGGGGTGTACTGTGTAAAAGTGCTTGCGGTGGGGAACTGAGAATAGGAGCAGCGGGGTGTACTAGATGTATAGTGCTGCTGGTATGTACAGAGTATCAGTGCTGCGGTGGTACTGTATCTAGGCTGCGTGGAGTACTGTGTATAGTGCTGCGGGGGTACTGTGTGTATATTGCTGCGGGGGGTCCAGTGTGTATAGTGCTGCGGGGTGTACTGTGTCTATGATGCGTGGTGATACTTGTAAAGTGGCTGCTGGTGTAACTGTGTCTAGTGCTGCGGGTGTGTAACTAGTATATAAAAGTCTGGCGGGGTGGTACTTAGTATAGTGCTGCGGGGTGTACTGTGTATAATGCAGCGGGGTGTACTGTTTATAGTGCTGCGGGGGGTACTGTGTAATCGTGCATCGGGGTACTAGTGATCATATTGCGCGGGGGGTACTGAGTATAGAGCCAGCGGGGGTACCTTGATTAATAGAGTCTGCGGGGTGTCCAGTATCAAGTGTCTGGGCGTGGGTGTAACAGAAAAAAAGAGCAAATGCGGGAACTGTGAAACAAGCAGCGGTGGGTAACTGTGAATAGATGGCTGGCGGGGGGAACTGTGGTATCGTGCTGGTGTCGGGGGTGTACTGTGTATAGTGCTGCGGGGTGTACAGTTAGTAGTATGCAGCGGGGGAACTGTGTGTAGTGCTCGCGGTGGAGTACAGTCTATAGAGCGCGGGTGGGAACTGAGTCATAGTGCTGCTGCGGGGTGTACTGTGTGTAGTGCTGCGGGGTGTACAGTATATAGTGCTGCGGGGGGTACTGTGTATAGTGCTGCAGGGTGTACAGTATATAGTGCTGCGGGGTGTACTGTGTAGAGAGCAGCGGGGGTGTACAGAACTAGTGGCAGCGGGGGTGTACTGTGTATATTGCTGCGGGGTGTACTGTGTATAAGATATATTTGGGGTCAGCGGGGTGTACTGTGTATAGTGCTGTGGGGGGTACTGTGTATAGTGCTGCGGGGGTACTGTGTATAGTGCTGCGGGGAGTACAGTTGAATAGTGCAGCTGGGGTACATGAGTATGGTGCTGCGGGGGTACAGTGTATTGATAGCTTGCGGGGGTACTGAGTATGGTTCTGCGGGTGTACTGTGTATAGTGCTGCGGGGGGTACTGTGTATAGTGCTGCGGGGGTACTGTATATAGTGCTGCGGGGGGTACTGTGTATAGTGCTGCGGGGTGTACTGTGTAGAGTGCTTTGCGAGGTGTAACTGAGTTAGTGCTGCGGGTGTACTAGTGTATAGTGCAGCGGGGTACTGTGTAAGTGGCAGCGGGAGTACTTTTAATAAGTGCTGCGGGGGGTACTGTGTATAGTTGCAGCGGTGGTGTAACTGATGTAAAGTGATGCGGGGTGACCTGTATAAAGTGACTGGCGGTGTACTGTGTATAGTGCTGCGGGGTGTACAGTGTATAGTGCTGCGGGGTACTGTACAGTATATTGCTGCGGGGTGTACAGTGTATAGTGCTGCGGTGGTTGTACTTGATTATAGTATCGGGGTGTACAGTATGTATATAGTGCTGCGGGGGTACTGTGATATCTGCGGGGGGACTGTTTTGTGCTGCGGGGGTACTGTTATAGTGCGCGGGGGGGGTACTGGATATGCTGCGGGGGGTACTGTTAAGTAGCGGGGTTTTATGTATATATGCTGCGGGGTGTATGTGTTAGTGCTGCGGGGGGGGTATGGTATGTGCTGCGGGGGTACTGTGAAGTGCCGGGGGACTGTGTTAGGGTGGGGGGGTATGATATAGTGCGGGGGTGTACTGTAATAGGTGCGGGGGGGTACTGGATGCTGGGGGGGTACGTTATAGTGCCCGCGGGGGGTACTGTGTATAGTGCTGCGGGGGGTACTGTGTGTAGTGCTGCGGGGTGTACAGTATATAGTGCTGCGGGGGGGGTACTGTGTATAGTCTGGGGGGGGACTGTGTTAGTGCGCGGGGTTTACGTATATAGGCTGCGGGGGGTTGGTATAGGCTGCGGGTGTACGTATTTAGTGCTGGGGGGGGTACTGTGTTTTTGCTGCGGGGGATTGGTTAGTGCTCGGGGGGTGGGGACTGTTTTAAGTGCTCGGGGGGGCTGTGTATATGCTGGGGGGTACGGGTTTTTTGCTGGGGGGTACTGTGTATGGTGGGGGGTATGTGTATAGGTGCGGGGAGGTACTGTGTATGGGGCGCGGGGGGATGTGTTGGTGCGCGGGGGGTATTGTAGGGGCTGCGGGGTGTACGTGTTGGGGCTGCGGGGTGTACTGTGTTAGGTTCGGGGGGGTATGTTTTTGTGCTGCGGGGGGAAAATGTTAGGTGCGGGGTGTACTGTGTAAGTCTGCGGGGTGACGGTTGTGCGCGGGGGACAAAAATGGCGGGGGTACGGGGAAAGTGCTGCGGGGGTACGTTATAGTGCTGCGGGGGGGTTTCTGTTATAGTTGGGGGGGGTACCGTGTATAGTGCTGCGGGGTGTACCGTGTATAGTGCTGCGGGGGGAAAGTTAAGTGTGCGGGGGGTTTTACGTGTTAGTGCGCGGGGGGTACGTTAATGTGCGGGGGTACTGTGTATAGTGCTGCGGGGGGTACTGTGTATGTGCTCGGGGGTTTTAAAAGTTTTGTGCGCGGGGGGGGTTTTCTGTTATGTGCTGCGGGTGTACTGTTTATAGTGCTGCGGGGTGTACTGTATATAGTGCTGCGGGGTGTACTGTGTATAGTGCTGCGGGGGGGTACTGTGTATAGTGCTCGGGGTTTTTACTGTGAAGTGCTGCGGGGGTTTTTGTGGTTTAGTGCGCGGGGGGTAAGTGTATAGGCTGCGGGTGTACTGTGATTGTGCGGGGGTACTGTTAGTGCTGCGGGGGGGATGTTTTAGTGCTGGGGGTGGGGTACTGTTATTGCGCGGGGTACTGTATATAGTGCTGGGGGGTGTACTGTGTATAGTGCTGGTGGGTGTTTTTTATTGCTGCGGGGGGCTGTGTAGTGCTGGGGTTAAATGTGTATGTGCTGCGGGGGTATGTGATGTGCTGCGGGGCTGGGGATTTGCGCGGGGGTATGTTATAGTGACGGGGGGACTGGTTTTTAGTGTGCGGGGTGTAGTAAAGGCGGGGGGTTACTGTGTTTGTGCGCGGGGGGTGTTGTATAGTGCTGCGGGGGTACAGTATAGTCTGCGGGGGTCTGTGTAAAAGTGCTCGGGGGGGTAGTTATAGTGCGCGGGGGTTTTTGTTTTAGGCTGCGGGGGCGTGTAAGGCTGCGGGGGGACTTGTATAGTGCTGGGGGGGACGTGTTTGTGCTGCGGGGGTACTGTGAAGTGTGCGGGGGACGGTTTTTAAGGCCGGGGGTACGTGTATAGGTGGGGGGTACTGTAATATGCTGCGGGGGTGTACGTGTTATGGCGGGGGGAAAAAGTGTTAGGCTGGGGGGTACTGGTAAGTGCGCGGGGGTACGTGATAGGTCGGGGGTACGGTTAGTGCTGCGGGGTTTTACTGTGTAAATGTGCGGGGGGTATGGTAAAATCTGGGGGTGTACGTGTAAGTGCGCGGGGGGACGTTAATGCTCGGGGGTTTTTATGTGTAAATTTCTGCGGGGTGTACTGTGTTTTGGGTTCGGGTTTTCCTGCGGGGGGTGTATATGGGGGGGGTTACGGGATAGTGCTGCGGGGTGTACTTGTGAAAAGTGCTGCGGGGGGTACTTTATACAGTGCTGCGGGTGTCGTTATAGTGCTGCGGGGGTCTGTTATAGTGCTGCGGGGGTAGTTAAGGCTTGGGGGGGTACGGTATAGTGTGCGGGGGGGTTCTGTTAAAGGCTGCGGGGGGTACTGTTTAAAATGGCGGGGGTACTGTGTTATATAGTGCTGAGGGGGTTGTTAGTACTGTCGGTGTATAGTGCTGCGGGGTGTACGGTGTATAGTGCTGCGGGGGGTACTGTATATAGTGCTGCGGGGTGTACTTTGTATAGTGCTGCGGGGTTACTGTGTATAGTGCTGCGGGGGTGTGTACTGTGTATAGTGCTGCGGGTGGTACTGTGTATAGTGCTGTTATTGGGTGTACTGTGATATATGTGCTGCGGGGTGTTTCTGTGTTATGGTGTGCGGGGAGGGGTACTGTGTATAGTGCTGCGGGGTGTACTGTGTATAGTGCTGCGGGGGGTACTGTGTATAGTGCTGCGGGGGGTACTGTGTATAGTGCTGCGGGGTGTACTGTATATAGTGCTGCGGGGTGTACTGTGTATAGTGCTGCGGGGTGTACTGTGTATAGTGCTGCGGGGTGTACTGTGTATAGTGCTGCGGGGTGTACTGTATATAGTGCTGCGGGGTGTACTGTGTATAGTGCTGCGGGGTGTACTGTGTATAGTGCTGCGGGGGTACTGTGTATAGTGCTGCGGGGGGTACTGTGTATAGTGCTGCGGGGTGTACTGTATATAGTGCTGCGGGGGGTACTGTATATAGTGCTGCGGGGTGTGTTCTTTGTATAGTGCTGGGGGGTTGTACTGTATAATTAGATGCTTCGGGGTGTACTGTGTTTAGTGCTGCGGGGGGGTACTGTGTATAGTGCTGCGGGGTGTACTGTATATAGTGCTGCGGGGTGTACTGTGTATAGTGCTGCGGGGTGTACTGTATATAGTGCTGCGGGGGGTACTGTGTATAGTGCTGCGGGGTGTTAATGTTATATAGTGCTTGCGGGTGGGTACTGTTGTTATAGTTGGCTGCCGGGGGTGTGTACGTTGTATAGTGCTGCGGGGTGTACTGTGTATAGTGCTGCGGGGTGTACTGTATATAGTGCTGCGGGGTGTAGTATATAATACACACACTGGAGATGTACCGTGGTCACCTATGTCACAGTATATAGTGGTGGTGTAGGGTGTACTGTATATAGTGCACACACCGGAGATGTACCGCAGTCACCTATGTCACAGTATATAGTGGTGGTGTAGGGTGTACTGTATATAGTGCACTGTGCACACTACGGGATTGTACCGAGTCCCTATGTCACAGTATATAGTGGTGGTGTAGGGTGTACGGTATATAGTGCACACACCGGAGATGTACCGCGGTCACCTATGTCACAGTATATAGTGGTGGTGTAGGGTGTACTGCATATAGTGCACTGTGCACACACCGGAGATGTACCGCAGTCACCTATGTCACAGTATATAGTGGTGGTGTAGGGTGTACTGTATATAGTGCACACACCAGGAGATTGATACCTGCCGGTTACCTACAGGTCACAGTATATAGTGGTGGTGTAGGGTGTACTGCATATAGTGCACTGTGCACACACCGGAGATGTACCGCGGTCACATCCACCACTGTTCAATAGTTTGCAGTCACCCAGACAATTTTGTGTTTTCCCTGATACTTTCATTTATCAAATGAGTTGCAAAATGAATAGAAATCTCGTCCAGACATTGACAAGTTAGAAATAAGATTTTTTTTTTGAAAAAATAATTTTTTTTTCAGACTTTGCTTTGTCGTCCCCTTTTCGAATTCAGCTTTGGACCCCCGGATTTAGCTGTTAATTTGCTGAGGGAATCTGGAGACATTTCACCCCCTGCTTCCCGAAGCCCCCCCCCAAGTGTGTTGGTTTCCTAAGAGGTAGCTTCTGTGAAAATTGGGGGCCAAATTTTTCCCCAATGCCCCATCCCCCCAAACAAATACACGGGATTTTACTTGGATAAAATTGGCAAGCAGCGTTTAAAAACAATGAGTAAATTCCAAATACCCCTTGGCCGGAAAAAAACCCCTTTCCCCAAATCCAATTGGGGTGAGGTTTTTGGAGCCATGAATCCCAACCATCACCAAGCCCGGCAAAACCATTCTTTTTCACCATATTTTACCCCCGCCGTCACCCCGGTTAGGGACCCAAAAAACCCCAGGCGCTAAGATTCCAAAATGTCCCCGGCGTGCCCCGTGGAGCCCCCAAACCCTTGCCCGATCCCCTTTCAAATTGGGGGCAGCTGAGCTGACTATACTTTCCACGATCCAGGACCCCCCCCACCTGCCCCGGAACCGGGAACACCAACCCCAAACCTAAAAAATCCAAAACTTCCTTCCATAATAACTCCCAAACCTTTCCCCCCAACCCCAAATAGGGGGGGGGGGGGTGGGCTTTTGTCCCCAGGGGCCCCCATGGCTCCCGCGCGGGGTGAGGTCTGGTTATAAACGGGTATCCACCCCCCTGCCCCACCCGATTGCCCCCTTTCCCTTGGTAAAGTCCGGGCGTGGGTAGAGGGGTCCCCCAAAGGGGGTTTCGCCCCCCCTGTCGGCCGGATTGTGGGATTTTTGCGTACCCCACTCAAGTGTACAAAGCTCAAAGGGGTTGAGATCTGGTGACTGCACTGGCCCCTCCATACAGTAGAATAAGTGCCGCTTCTTCCCTAAATGTTCTTGATAGTTTGGAGGGGGGTTTTGGGGGATGTCCTTTTCAGGATGAAATTGGGATGGCCGGGTTGCAAAATGGGGGATAGCCTTTCCCTTTTCAAAACCCTTTTTTTTGTAAAAAACTCCATTTACCGCCAAGCAACCCAGACTCAATTCCCCCACCTGTTGACAGATGGGGTAAAGGGGCCCCTTTCCAGATTTTTTTAGTTGTTTGGTTCACAAATGTTCTTCTGTGTGTTTAAACCTAAAAATTTGTTCGTCCCTAAAATTTTTTCCAATTTTTCTTTGTCCCTGTCGTGTTTTTTAGCCCCTATTAACTTTTCCTTTTATTTGCCCAAAAGGGGGTCGCAGGAGATTTTTTTGGGGCACAAGCCCCCAAATAATCTCCCCGTGCCCCCCAACGTTGCTCCCTGCGCTGGTGGGCCCGGAGTGCTCCCTTTTTTGGGCGGGGCACTCCCCCCATTCTTGCTCGGGCCATTTCCCCCGCGGGCCCGGGAGTCGAGTGGGGAGGGGCAGGCGGATCGTTCCCCCCTGTCTTCTCCCCCCTTGTTCAGCGTTTTTGAGCGCGTTGTACATAAACGCGTCCAGCGTCGAGGTGTAGTGACGCATTGCTTATCTCACGCCCCTGCGACGCTGGGATCTCTTAACATGCATGCTCCTGCCCGGGCAACTTGCGGAGGTCCAGACCTCTCCGTGATGGCTGGTAAGCGGCTGTTGGTGAGCGTCACGAACGTCTTACATCTGATTCAACCAGCTATCGATCCTGGAAGTGATGGGACCGATGCCGAGGTAAGTAGCTTTTTTTAAATTTATTTTTATTAGGAAAGGGGGCATCTTAACTGTCTATGGGGGCCATATATTATGGTTATGGGCATATTACCTGTCTAATGATGGGGGCATATCTATTGGCTCATCGGGGGCTTATACTGTCTATGGGGGATATCTCCACTTGGATATTGGGGGCATATTCCTGTCTATGGGGGGCTTATCAAAGGCTATGGGGGCCTATTACCTGTCTATGGGGGGGCATATTACTGGCTATGGGGGAGACTATCACTGGCGTATGGGGCCTGATTACCTCCCGTATGCGGGCATATCACTGGTCTATGGGGGATGATTACCTCCCTATGGTGATATTATGCTATAGGCCCGGCATAATACCCTGCCCTATGGGGCAACAACATGGATAATGGGGGCATTATACTGGCCTATCGGGGGCATTCATTCACCTCGTCTATGGGGCATTTCACTGGCTATCGGGGCATATTTACCTCACTATGGGGGCTTATCACTGGCTATGGGGGAATCTTACTGCCTATCGGGGGCATAATCACTGGATATGGGGGTCATATTTACTGTTCTATGGGGCATTATCACCTGCTATGGGAGCATATCAATGGCTATGGGGGCTTTATCACTGGCTCATGGGGGCATCATTTACCTGTCATCGAGATAAAGGAATATTACCTGTCTATTGGTGGATATTAACTGGGTAAAGGGACATATTACTGGCTATAAGGGGGCAAATTACCTTGTCTGTGGCGGGCATAGTACCTGGCGTATAGGGGGCATATTACTGCTATATGGGGCATCATTACCGACATAAAGGGGAATATTACCTGGTCTAAAATGGGGATATTACTGATAAAGGGGGAATAATACCGGCTATGGGGGCATATTACCTAGGCTTAAGGAGGCATATTACCCTGGCTATGGGGGGGCCATTTTACACTGGATAACAGGGGGCTATATTTCTGGTAAGGGAAGGCGACGTAACCTGGCTTATTAGGGCGACATATTAATGTACAGGAGGGCTCATTATACCTGACTACAGAGCGGTGCAAAATGTGCAAATATATACCTACAGGGGCCTTCTAATGCATAATAGGGATCTATATTTCTCTTATATTTATATTCATGAGGCTATATAAACTACCTTTATACCTTAATAGGGGAACCAAAGATTACTTTATATATTGGGGGACCTATAACTTTACCTACCTAACTGAGGATGCTCCCCTACTTTGGGGGTTGTTTGTACCTACCTATTTTCTCAGGAAGGAATTTCACTACTTCCTTTTATTGGTTTACAAAACAAGACCTTAAACTATGTGACAAGTGGAGCCCATAGCATTTGGGAAAAATGGGGTAATTATTACCATTTGGAGCTACTATAGATAGGTGGTGTTTGTACCAGAGATAGGATATTTTTCCAGATAGTGTGATAAGTCGAGAGTCTAATGATTGTTTGTTCTTGTAATTTTCAGTGAAAGAGTCGTGGCCGGTGAGAAAAGATGTCGTTGTGGTGGTCTGGGATAGCGCTGGTAAAAGAACAAACTCTTTCAGAGTCGTCTTCTGTAGTCACCAACATGTACTCAGTGTAATCCACGTTATATTTCTTGCTGGAGCCTACATACAACATAGTATTCTACCCACTATTTGATCTCACTGTATGCCGCGTAATATATGTCATTCAGAGCCTGTGTACAGCTGAATGGTCACATGTGAGTTGGTCGCATTCAGTCATAGTTGGATGGTTTTATTTGATATTAAGTCGTTTAATAGTTTTTGGGTCTTGGTTTTTTATGTTTTTTTTAGTAACAATTCATATTGTATATTTGCTCCATGTATCAGTGTATTAATTTGGTGAACTTATTTGTAAGGTATTACATGTAAAAGGGGTGAAGAGGTTTTGAAAAATCAAAATTTTTCAGCTTGATTTTCAATTGTGCTGGGTGACTGGAGGAAGAAGGGTTTTCTCTGTAAAAAAAACCCCTCCCCCAGCACAATGTGGGGTTGAAAATGGGTTTGCACCCACCCTATCGAAAAAAAAAATTAAGGGCCCGAGCCCCCAGTGTTTTGGGACCCCAGCAAGGCCCCTGTTAGCCAGTCTCAGATATGGCTTTTTTTCTTTTGTAGCGCCCTGAAGGCCCAGCATCCCGGGGTCGCCCCCTTCACTGTAGGTGGACACTGGTTGTTTTGTGGGGGTACTATTTAAGAAGCTGCCAGTTGAGGATGTGAGGCGCGGATTTCTCAAAACTAGAGAAATCTAATGTATTGTCTTGTTGTCAGTTGTGCAGCGGGGCCTCCACTTCTCTTTCTACTTGGTTAAGCCCGTTTGTCTCTCCTTGAATTGAGTAGTTTTCACCCCCCTTAAGAAAAACTTCAGTTTTTGGCAATTTCTCGCATGTAATAGCCCCCATCTCTCACACAAGAATAAAAGTCCATTTTGCAAGTTTAATCGAATCAACAAAAAGTTAATGCTCCAGGATTCTCAACTAGCCAAAGAAGGTCAGTTTTATAGCTTCTTAATCAGCAAAAATTTTTCAGCTGTGCTAAAACTTGCCAAGGGTTTTTTAAAGGGGTTAAAAAAACCCAATAGTTTTTAACAGTTAGCAAACACAAAAGTACCATTAGAACATGGAGTGATGGTTGTTGGAATGGGTCTTTATAACCCCATGTAAATATTCATTTGCAACCAATGTTTTGTAGTGAATAGTATTTACCACATTAACAATTTTATGAGGTATTTCTGATTATTTAATGTTAGCCCCTTTATTTAAAAAAACTTGCTTTTTTTCAAAAATAAGGAAATTTTAAGTGACCCAAACTTTTTGAAAAAAGGGAGTGTATGTCACAGTATATAGCGGTGGTGTGGGTTGTACTGTATAATAGTATGCTGTGAACCCCCCTGGGGATGTACCATGGTACCCATGTACAGTATTTGTGGTGGTGCGGGATGTATGATATAGTGCACTGGGGGGACCACTGGAGATGTCTGTAGTACCTATGTCCGTATTAGTGGGGGGTTCGGGGTTTTTTGGGGAATAGTGCACTGGCCCCACACTGGAGAAAGTACCGCTCACCTATTCAAAAGTATTTTAGTGGTGGTGCGGGGTGTACTGTATTTTAGTGTGCTGTGCACACACCAGAGATGTACCACGGTTACCTATGTCACAGTGTACATGGGGTCGGGGGTTGTATTGATATAGTGCGCTGTTTACACATGGATGTACCCCGCGCCTGTTTCAGTTTTATATGGAAGGTGTGGGGTTACTGTATTAGTGCACCACACGGAGATGTACCGCATTCACCTATGTCACAGTATATAGTGGTGGTGCGGGGTGGGGATGCAAAAGTGCGCTGTGCACACACCCGAGATTACCCCGGCATTTTGTCGAGTATATTTGTTGGGTGCGGGGTGTTTGTAAAATTTGGGGGCGCCATGACACACTGAGATGTTTCTGCGGTCAATATGTAAAATTTTTTGTGGGGGGTGGGGGGGTTACTGTATATAGTTCGCTGTGCACCACTGAAGTTTTATGGGGTCACCTATTCACAATATTAGTGGTAGTGGG
>JAODAL010037550.1:0-40251 GCA_025379985.1 Phyllomedusa bahiana
TTCCCTTCTGTACCTCTGAGTCTCTGTTTTTATATGGCGGCACACAGAGTTCCTATAGCTCTGAATAAGGTCTAAATCTGTGCACGTAAATACTAGTATTAACCTAGTAAAGGTTCTCTATGACAATGATATTTTGATATTATGCCATATAGCATAATGTTTGTATCTAATAATTTAAAGGGGCTGTCCATTCTATATTGTTTTTATTATGTATATTATAGGAAATTGTAGCGTTTTCTAATATACATGTATTAAAAATTCTGCTCCCAATTTCTTCTATGTTGAGAAGATAATCAGCGGCAAAATAAGCCGTGTGAACGAGGCCTACTACTTCCCTTATACTTCATACTCATAGGGCGACATGTATGAATGAGGCTGTGCCAGATATCTGGCGTCTCTTCAGCCCGATATCCAGCACAGCCCCGTTCGCTGCACTGAAATCCCTCCCGCACGCCACTTCTGTGCGCATTACAAAGCGCAAGCGGCACTTTGTAATGCGCCCAATCTTGGGGTGCGTGCGGGTGGGGCGCACTAAAACCTTTAAAAAGCTATAGATTTATAGCTTCATACAGCATTTCAGGCGCTTTAAACTGCTGGAACAGGTAGAGCACTTTCAAAGTGGTTTACCTGAGCCAGAAATGGCCCCCTAGTGCTAGAATGCACCTGATTTATGACCCGCAGTAGAACAGGTTCATAACTCAGGCGCATTCTAGGCTATTATTAAGCTCATAAAAATTGTCGCCTGGGCGACAAAAATCATATATGTTGCCCATAGTGCGGACATTAGACATCTCATTTACCTTAGATTATCCTTATGTGTAGCAAGCATCAGGGTGTGTGTAAGGGCATGTCCCCACGGCAGAGGACAAATACCGGTCGGTTTATCCGACTGGTATTTGTGCCGTGCACACGGCCATGCGGGGACGGCTTCTTTCCGCGACAAGCGGAGAAAAGCCCTTCCCCTTCCCATTGACATGCACATATTCCGTCCGAAAACTGGACGGAAGAATGTGCACGTTCAATCTTTTTCGGGTGGCCCGTGGCCAGAAAAACCACCGGGTGGAAAACCAGTGTAGTGGGGACTGCTGCACAGGTTTTCTTGTGGTTGTTTGCGTGCAGTGGGGACATACCCTAACTCATTTTATACACAAAGTCCATCGGACTTTACAAGTCCATACTGGATCATCTCAGTCTTATCAGAAATCAAATGGTGTCACCATTCTTAGGTCTCTTCTCTTTGCAAGACAGAATCCCTAGACACATACTTTCACTCCATCTTGTCACCATTCAGATGGTGGACAGTGCGATGCTGCTGGCTGTCAACTCCTTTCAGCTCTGATCCTCTGCTCTTTTTCTTGTAGGCACCAGCTCTTCACATTCTTCAAGGGAAGTTTCCCAGGAATAGCCATGAGCCTTAGGGGTTGTTCACACAGCGTATTTGCATCTGATTTTGGATCCGTGTTGGATCTGAAAATTGCATCTAAAAACGCAGCGGTGATCGGATCCTAAATGGATCCAACACGTATCCAACATGCAGCTGCGTGTTTGGATGCGTGTTGGATGCAGCAGGATCGCACCCTATAGTTTAAAATAGGGCTCCTGCTGCAGCGAACCAAGAATCGACAGGACAATTCTTGGGATGGATCCGAAAGACAGATCCGAAAGACGCAATGAGACACACATTGGCAATCACTCGTGTGAACGCCGATGCGTGTTTCTAGTTTAAAGTAATGTAAATCACACTGCTATTTATTAGATACGTGTTTGGGTCCGTTTAGAGTCCGACAGACGGTTCCAAACACGTATCTAAAAACATATGTTCACACGGACTCAACACACTGTGTGAACATACCCATTACATGAACACATGTTCCCTCCCACAACTGCTAGCAATACGGGAAGTCTCTACCACATATACAATCCATCTCAAATTTTCAGACTTCAAGCATATAATTTACAGTATTAAACCAAGTTTCAGGGTGAATCAGGATAGTCCTACCAGGCCAGACCTTCACAATTGGTATAATGTCCAGGTCCACTCTCAATACACTTTGGGATTTCACCCACCTAGAAGTCATACGTTTCTGTTGTGATTTCTCTGACCTCCTGTTAAGAGGACAATCTATGTCTATGCATCTCCTCCTTTGCACCTTTACCACAGCTGTGTCCACCATACAATAGTAGCAGTTGCCTGCTTTGAAGCCTGATTTCTCATAGCAATGAGCCCATCAGTAACTGCCTCCCTAGGACCTGGCAAAACATGAAGAAAACATACTGCCTCTTGGCAGCTGGGCATCGTAGCACACGTCCACCCATAAACATTCTCAACATGGTCCTGTGTGGTTTTCCTTGTCAACAGCAATCTCACACTTTATTTGGACATCCAGAAAGGAAAGCACCTATGACTTGGTATTGACTCTGCTTGGCTTAAAGGGGTTGTATCATTTCATTAAATGGTTTTCAGAATAAGGGGACAGTGAAAACAAGCAACTTTGCAATTGGATGTCATTAGCTAAGCCGTCTAGTTTTCACAAGATCCCTTATCTTCTGTTTCTGTAAACACTGTTCCCCATTTCTGTTCCTCCTTTCATGTCATTGGCTGACGGCTCTACTAATTTACATTCTGTCTGGCCCCCAGTCATATTCATGGGAGCGCGCATTCCTGCCTCTCTCACTCAGAATAAGGGGCCGGCAACATTTCACTCTGCACAGCCACCAGCTGCACAGTAACACTGCAGCTGCTTCTACAATCAGAAAAAAGCAGAATTGTGCTCTGTGCCTAATGCTCCTGCGTGTAAACATAGCAGGGAGATCTATGCTGCTCTGGATGAGTTCATAGAAGACGGGATTCAACTGTAACAAACTTCCAGCTGTGAGAGAAGAGATCAGTGCTCTGAGTTCATAGAAGACTGTCTAGAGTGAATGCAGGCATGTGGTATGTAAACAGCTCTTACAAAATAAGACTGCATAGGGAGAGGACACAGTGACATGTAGACAGAGGGGGGGGGGGACACACTGACTCGGGAGCGAGTATGAACAGTGAAGGGGGGAGGATGATGTCCTCCCTCTTCAGTTAAGAAACACCCAGCTGGGAGGGGAAGAAACGCCCCTGGATTTCAGGAAATGAGAGAATCAAGCTTCAGGAAAACTGATGAAGCGATACATCCCTTTAAGCACCTCCACTTGAGTTGACCGCTCTGCTGCAAAGTGCAGCGGGAACCTTGTGTCATGTGCGCCATTTTCAGATTAGTCTGCACCATCTGCTTGATAAGCTCCTCCATATCTCTGAATTTTGGGAACATACACACAAACATGAGACATGGCAGAGATGTAGGTTAGTTTTTGTTATATCTTGCTTATGTTAGAACTTTTTGTGGGATACTGATATGTTTACTTTGACATAGCATGACAAATTGACGCAAGGCATGTTTGTACTTGTACAATGGACTTTATCAAGTGTCATTACAAATGTTAAACAAAACCAAATTTAACACATCTACTCCCCATTCACACCTGAGACCTTGTAACACTAACGAGTCACATGACACTGTGGAGGAAAAATGGCAAATTGGGCACAATTTTTCCATTTTCACCTAAGAGTGTACTCACTTTTGTTGCCAGTGGTTTAGACATTGATGGCTGTGTGTTGAGTTATTTTTAGGGCACACCAAATTTACACTGTTATACAAGCTGTACACTGATTACTTTACATTGTATCAAAGTGTCATATCTTCAGTGTTGTCCCATGAGAAGATATAATACAATATTTACACAAATATGAGGGATGAACTCATTTTTGGTAGATACTGTACAGTCGGTCGTAGCAAGCTCTGAGTTGGTCTCAAAAGGGATTTTGATAGATAGCAAAACCCTTTTAAAGGGAATCAGTCACCAATTTTTTTTTACTTAAAACAAGATCCTGCTGCATATTCTTTTCTTCTTAGCTGTTTTCATTTTCTGATTGTAGATTTCTCAATTCTGTTGTCTGTATATGATTCTGGGGACATCATTCTTGTTTACACTGTTTTAACAGCAGTCAAGAGAGTTTCCCTACAGCAGCTTCATGCACATAGGAGCCTTAAAGGGAACCTGTCACATAGATTATGCCCCCCTTGCTGAGGGCAGCACAAGCTAGTGTCAGACCTGCTGTTTCCAGCGCTGTGTCCCTTATTCTGTAAGATGCAGCAGTTTTAGAGCATTTAATGCTCAAATCTTATTCATGAGTAGGTGTTAGCCCCGCCCACCAAAGGCTAGCCCCAATTTTTTGAAAAAAAAACCTGACTCTTTGAATTACTCTTTTCTGGCTGAAAACTGCAGATTTGAGCATTAAATATTCTGAAACTACAGCATCTTACAGAATAAGGGACACAGCGCTGGAAACAGCAGGTCTGTCACTAGCTTGTTCTGCCCTCAGCAAGGTGGGCATAAACTATGTGACAAGTTCTCTTTATGACTGACTCAGTCCCACTGACTTCTATAGGAGAGTTTTCTAGGCTCTGTGACCTTGGAAGAAGTCAGTGTGCAGGGAGGGGGAGAGGGGGAGCTGTGACTGTCTCCTATTGTGACTGGTGGATTCTGTGTTATCTATACACATTGGCGTCACCTTTTAGTGTAACCCTGCTTGTGCTGATAATCAGGAGACTGCTGAAAATTTCTCTCTACAGAACAGGAAGTGTAAGACTATTATTAGGCCTAGTGACCAAAGTGAGAACTGCAGAACTTAAGAAATTAAAAAAATATTGAAGGTGATATGTAGCATTAAAAAAAAAAAAGCAACCGAAAATGTCTAAAAAAAATTTTTCACATAAAAACATGAGTTTAACAATAAGTCAATTTCTGATGACAAATTTCTTTTAAATTATTTAGAACTTTAGTGATAGCAGGAGATTTGCCTTTTTCTAGTTGTACTGGTGGGGCAGCTGAATATGTTGAATATGTGTGACTAATTGGTTTGTGATACATGAAAAAAACTTTGAGTTTCTTAGTTCACACGTTTTGATCAAAAAATGTTTATGCTACCCCCGGCTTACAACGTGATCTCAAGGCAGGTGGTCCTACGCTATCTTTACCTCTCAATAGAGCCAAATTCAGACTTCTCATTGGGTCAACCGACCTCCATAATCCAGAGAGAAAAATTAAAAAACACCAACCTTGCAAGCATACTGCACTGTTATAACAGCCTGTGGAGGCTTCTTTACAGGTTTCCATGTATTGTATAGCCCTTTTAGCAGATGGTGTGCCACTGGTAGGACCTCCAGGGTAATATTTTCAGAAATATTACCTGCTCCACGGGCCACACCAGAGAGGCAGAGAGAGATTAGAGAGGTGACTAAGTGGCTCAAAGAGTGGTGTTGATAGGAGGGATTGGGTTTTTGGAGAACTGGGCTGACTTCTGTCTTGGCTACAGGCTCTATGCTAGGGACGGGCTGCACCTAAATGGGGAGGGTGCAGCTGTATTGGGGGACAAAATAGCTAGGAAGCTGGAGGAATATTAAAACTAGGGACTGGGTGGGAGGGAAACTACACATATAGATGCAAGATAGTGAAGACAGAGAGCGGGGAATTAGTAATAAATCAGGGGGTGGAGTGGAGGGAAGGGTAGCAATAGTTAAAAAGATTAGGGAGAAAGGAATAAAAACTGGAAAATCTCTAAATTGCATGCTGACCAATGCCAGGAGTCTGACCACCAAATAAATGAACTAGAAGTATTAATTGCAGAAGAAAAATATGACATAGTGGGGATAACTGAGACATGGCTGGACGAGAGCTACGACTGGGTGGTTAACTTTCAGGGTTACAGTCTTTTTAGAAGGGACACTGGAAGGGGGGAGGTTTCTGTCTCTATGTAAAATCCTGTCTGAAGCCAACACTGCGGGAAGATATAGGTACAGGTAGTGAACAGGTGGAATCACTATGGGTAAATATACATGGGGGAAGTAACAGTAATATAATTCTAATAGGGGTCTGCTATAGGCCTCCAAATATAACAGAACCCATAGAAGATATGTTCCTCAGGCAAATAGATGAAGCATCTAATCAGAATGAGGTTGTTATTCTGGGCGACTTTAACTACCCAGACATAAACTGGGAATCTGAAACCTGTAGCTCTCAAAAAGGGTTTTTGTCTATAACTAAGCTAATTACCTTTCCCAAATGGTGCAGGAACCGACTAGAGGAAAGGCCCTTCTAGACTTAATATTGACTAATAGACCTGACAGAGTAACAAAGGTTCAGGTTGAGGGGCACCTAGGGAATAGTGACCATAATATAATAAACTTCCATTTATCCTTCAATAGAGCTCTTTGTCATGGAGCTACAAAACACTGAATTTGAAAAAGGGCAAATTTTTTAACCCTGCTTAGAGAGGCACTAAACTGTATTGACTGGGACAAGGTGTTTAAAAATAGCAGAACAAAAATAAATGGGAGATCTTTAAAAACATCTTAGGCCCCCACTGTGATAGGTACATAAAATATGGTAAAAAAATAATTAGAAACAGGAAAAACCCAATGTGGATCAACAGAGATGTAAAGGAGGCAATAAAAAACAAAAAGAAAGCGTTTCAGCTATTAAAACAGGAGGGCAGTGAAAAGGCGCTAAGAAGATATAGGGAAGAAAATAAAGTGTGTAAAATAAAAATAAAGGCAGCAAAGCTGGAGACAGAAAGATGTATTGCAATAGAAAGTAATACTAACCCCAAAATATTTTTTAATTATGTAAATAGTAAAAAGATTAAAAAAGAAAATGTTGGCCCTTTAAAAAATACTGAGGGAGAGACAGTAGAGGGCGATGAGGAAAAAGCAAACCTTTTAAACAATTTCTTCTCCACTGTATTTACCGAGGAGGATGAGCTTCCTGTTAAACGAGGGATGAGGTAAACTCCAACTTAAAAGTTTTGGTCTAACCCAGGAAGAAGTGCAGCTCCGCCTTAGGAAATTAAAATAGACAAATCCCCAGGCCCAGATGGCATACACCACGTGTCCTAAGGGAGTTAAGTGATGTCATAGATGGGCCCCTATTTTAATATTTATGGACTGTCTAATAACGGGGTATGCCCCAAAGGATTGGCGAAATAGCAAATGTGGTGCCAATATTCAAAAAGGGGTCAAAAAAGTGATCCAGGAAACTATAGGCCAGTAAGCTTAAACTCTGTTGTAGGTAAAATGTTTGAAAGGTTTTCTCAGAGATGCTATCCTGGAGTATCTCATGAAAATAAATGTATAACTCTGTTTTCCGCATGGGTTCATGAAGGATCGGTCCTGTCAGACTAAAACTCATCAGCTTCTATGAGGAAGTCAGTGCTAGACTGGATCGGGGTGAGGCACTGGGTGTCATATATCTAGATTTTTTCTAAAGCATTTGATATGGTGCCACATAAAAGGTTGGTAAATAAAATGAGAATGCTTGGACTGGGGGAAAATGTGTGCAAGTGGTTAGGCAACTGGCTCACTGATAGAAAACAAAGGGTAGTAATTAACGGTACATACTCAGACTGGATCCCTGTTACTAGTGGGGTTAAACCCCAGGGCTCAGTATTGGGCCCCATCCCTTTAAATTTTCATAATGATCTTACACAGGGATTACACAGTAGAATATCGATCTTTGCAGATGATACTAAGCTCTGTAAAGTAATCAACACAATGAGGAAATGTGTTTTACAAAGGGATCTGATAAGTTGGAGGCCTGGGCAGGGAAATGGCAGATGAGGTTTAATACAAAATAAATGCAAGGTTATGCACATGGAGGAAAAATCCATTACATGATTACATGTTAAATGGAAAAACACTGGGTAAAAGTGACATGGAGAAGGACTTGGGGAAAACTAGTGGACAGTAAACTTAATTGTAGCAGCCAAAGTCAGGCAGCAGCTGCCAAGGCTAATAGGATCATGGGTGTATTTAAAAGGGGCATAGAGGCACATGATGAGAACATTATTCCTCCCATTATACAAGTCACTGGTTAGACCACACATGGAATATTGTTTTACAGTTTTGGGCAACCAGTGCACAGGAAAGACATTGTAAAAAGCTTGAACAGGTACAAGGCGGGCAACAAAAATAAAAAAGGACTGGGTGGCTACAGTACACAGAAAGATTAGCAAGATTGGGGTTATTTAAATTTAGAGAAAAGACGGCTTCGGGGGGACATAATAAATATGTTTAAATACATCAAAGGTCAATATAGGAAACTCTCCCAAGATTTATTTATACCCAGGGCTGTATATAGAACAAGGGGCATCCTCTACGTCTTGAGGAACAAAAGTTTCTACATAAACATAGAAAGGGATTCTTTATGTAAGAGCAGTGAGACTGTGGAACTCTCTGCCAGAGGGACTGGTCATGGTGAATTCAATAACGGCGTTCAAAAATGGTTTAGATGCATTTCTGGAGCGTAATAATATAACAAGTTATAGTGTCTAGGATTCTGGATAAGGGTCATTGATCCAGGGATTTTTTCTGATTGCCAGATTGGAGTCGGGAAGGAATTTTTCCCTAAAATGAGGACAATTGGCTTATACCTCCTTGGGGATTTTTGCCTTCCTCTGGATCAACACCTTAGCACAGCAGGCTGAACTGGATGGACGTCTTGTCTTTTTTGGCCTTACAAACTACATCACAGAGCTCAGCTCCTCTCCCTCTATCATATAACCCTATATATCAGTGCTCAGCGTCTCCTCCTCTATCCTATAACTCTATACATCACAGAGCTCAGCTCCTCTCCTCTGACATATAACCCTATATATCACAGAGCTCAGCTTCTCTCCTATATCATATAACCCTATAAATCACAGAGCTCAGCTTCTCTCTTCTATCATATAACCATCTATATACCACAGAGCTCAGCTTCTCTCCTCTGTCATATAACCCTATATATCACAGAGCTCAGCTCCTCTCCTATATCATATAACCCTATATATCACAGAGCTCAGCTCCTCCCCTCTATCATATAACCCTTATTTTCACAGAGATCACTCCTTCCTCTATCTATAACCCTATATATCACAGAGTTAAACTTCTCTCATCTATCATATAACCCTATATATCACAGAGCTCAGCTCCTCTCCCTCTACATATAACCGTATATATCACAGAGCTCAGCTTTCTCTCCTCTGTCATATAACCTAAAATATCACAGAGCTCAGCTTCTCCCTCTAACTATAATCCTATTTTATCACAGAGCTCAGCTTCTCTCCTCTATCATATAACCCTATATATCACAGAGCTCAGCTTCTCTCCTCTATCATATAACCCTATATGTCAGAGCTCAGCTTCTCTTCTATATCATATCCATTTGAACACACTGAAAGCAGAAGCAGGACAGACCAGGCATGAAATGCCTTTGTGGGAAAATCCCTTTAACGCCAAAGTTGCTCAACAATATCCAAGAATATTAAGAACATTTGTAAATGAGACTAGTATTGAAGGTGTATGCAGCAGCCGAGCATTTCCTCCAGCCAAACACGTTCAATCCTTTGCCCCCACCAGACCCCAGAACATAAGGCGCTCTCAGTGGTGTCTGTTAGCAGTTTTTGTGGTGCTGTCTGTGGTACAAACCATCTGTAATCTGGATAATCCAAACATAACTGCTGCAAAAAATGGTCCTTGCAAAAAGAATGAATGAAGTGGGTTAATGACCTCTCAGCTCACAGTAAATGTACATTTATATAGAAAACATGTCTAACACCAGCGCATAGTTGCAATCCTTTTTTTGGGGGGGAGGAGGGATTGTTTCTAAGCACCCAAGATAGGCACCTACATACTACTACGCTTTATGGTCCCGTTCATTGCTTCTTTCTCGCCTCATGAGCGCATTTCCTTTACTACACAATGGAAGCAAATGTACTGACCAGTAAACACAAGTGTAAAACACAGCTGGAGGCAAATCCCAACCAAACCGGCAGGGACCCAAACCTCCCATGAACAGAAGGGAGCACTCAGGAGTCATCACTGCCTTCTCAGCATCCATCAGGCATTCCCAGCTTCTGTCATGTGTAGAGCTGCTGCTCTTGACCTGCTGTCCTCCTATGTCAATAATGTTATCGCTTCTTTTACTGACAGAGAAGAAGTCTGTATAATTTCTATAAGGGTATGTTCACACGACTTAAAGGGAATATGTTGCCAATTTTTTTTTTTTACGTATTAAATCAAGCACCTGAGCCATATTCTTTTCCTCTCAGTCGTTGTTATTTGCTGATTGTAGATTTCTGTATTCGGTCATCTATATATGATTGTGGGGAAGACATTCTTGCTTGCATTTGCTTTAACAGCAGTCAGAGAGATACTTTACAGCAGCTTCATGCACATAGGATTCTTAAGACAGATTCTGTTCCATAGACTTGTATTGGAGATTTTTCACTGTGAAGGGAGGGTAGAGGTGGTTCTTTGACATCTACTCTTGTGACTGGTGGATTCTGTGTTATCTTTACACAATGGTGTCTCCTTTCAGTGTGACCCTGCTTTTACTGATAATGAGCACACTGCTGAAAAGCTCTCTAAACAGAACAGGAAGTATCAGACGATTATTAGGTCTAGTGGCCAAAGTGAGAACTGCAGGACTTAAGAATTATTAAAAAAAATATTGAAAGTGATCTGGAAAATTAAAATAAAATAACCAAAAATTCCTACAAAATATATTTAACATAAAAATGTGAGTTAAATAATAAGTAATTTTTTGATTACACATTCCCTTTAATTGCGGGGCACACTGTTCTGATTGGGGCGCATTTCGCTCATATTAGAGCGCAGTACGCCGCGAAATACGTGGCGAAATGCACCCCAAAATAAGCCCTGTGAACATAGCCTTAACCTATAGATGCTCAGAATACCTACATCTACTGACTGGCAGGTTTAGTAAATCCTTGTGTTCCCTGTGATATAACAATTCTGGAGCCTCTTCTCTTATATCTCTGTGTTGTGCTGTTCCTCCGTTTTTCCTCCTAGAAATGTATTACTCAATTTGTCAGCTATACATTCAGAGGTCTTCTTCAGACCCTATGGGGGCACAATATGTGAAATAAAATAATAGCACATACAAAAAAAATTTATATTAATGAAGAAAAAAACCACAATGAGCCCAAACCACAACTTTAAGGACATGTTCACACGGCTCATACTGTACGCACCGCAATACGCCGGGTGTTTTAGATGTACGCGCTGTCCAGCACGTACTTCTAAAGCACAGGGGGGCCGTCTGTAAGCGCCACGAAGAAGTGACGTATTGTACGCTGGGGGAGATGAGACGTAATTCAGAGTTCTCTATGAGAGCCACGAATTACTGTAATTGCGGTGCGCCTTTTGCCTGTATTAAAGCGTAAATACGTGGCGAAAAGCGCACCGCAATTACATACCTCCCAACTTTTAGAGATTGCAAAGAGGGACACGTCAGGCCACACCTCTAACCACGCCCAAACACATGACATCATACTAAGACACGCCTCTAACCACGCCCATACACATACATGTCAACTTTTTAAATAGCCAAAAAGGGAGACATTTTCAGGATTGCATTGTATCCAATAATGAAATATTAAGTAAATTGTTATGTAATATTCAGCGAGGAAGCAATCAGATAGTCAGTTTATTGACGCAAATCTGTTTCCTAAATGAAAAAGAGGGACATTAATAGAGCTAAGAGAGACAGAGGGACCTGGGTTAAAAATAGGGATTGTCCCTCCAAAATAGGGACACTTGGGAGGTATGCAATTATGCCATGTGAACATACCCTAAGGGCTTGTTCACACGGAGGATACACTCCGTGTTACAAGCGCTTTTCCGATCCGTCTTTGGTTCCGCTCTGTCTGTCCCCAAGACGGATCTAAACAAGTAGCAGTGAGATTATCACTGCTGTCTATGACGAACACAGAGCGGCGTTCACATGAGGGATCGCCGCTGCGTATTTCAAAGGCACAGCTCAGCTCTGTATTGAAAAGAATTGACATGCAATTGTTAGATCCGTCTTGGGGAACGACAGGGCGGACTCCAAGACGGATCCTTAAAGCGCTTGAAACACGGAGTGAAAACTCCGTGAGACCAAGCCCTAAGGCTAGGGCTACACAGCACAGGATTTTGGTTGGTTTTCCAGCAAATTCAAGATTTTGCATCCACTAAAAAACTGACCATAACCTGCGCTGTGTAGGCTTCAATCGAAAATCCGTGCTGCAGTCCATACAGCACGGATTTTTTACCAAGGTTTTTCGAAAACGAAAACCAACCGGCAGAATATGGAAACTGTTCTAAATTCTGCAGAACCGATGATGGATTCCCGCAGCCCTAATATACTGGGCTGCCTGGAATCCGCAATCCGACCGCTGGTTTTTGCGCAAAAAAACAGCTGTGCGGTCCAGCAATATGAAAATGCCGTCGGATTTTGGGTGGCATTTTCAAATTGCTGCGTGGATCTTGCCTAAGCCTTGTCCGGGAGGACTCTAAAACTTAGTAACGGAAAAGTGACACAATTCTAGAACTTATTATAGCATAATTTTTCTCGTTATAAACCATAAATGAAAATAATGTGAAAAACTGACTTTTTTAATTATAAAAAAAATCCAATGTAAAGATTACATAAAAATAAGGCCTAACATCACAGACAAAAGGCAAAAAAAAAAAAAAAATTTTTTTTTTGCATGTGCCGTGTCAGGAACGGGGGTCAATGATCCAGCCAGAAACTGGTTAAGAAAAGGCAAGAGTGATATAAAATTGCAAAAAAAGTCTCAATATTTTGAGTTCATAAGGTTTGCAAAAATGCGTAGCTTTGGACAGCTACAAAATGTGCATATGACATAATAAATCCCCCCCTTGTTTTTACTAGAAACAGCACCACTCTTGTCCATAGGCTGTGTCTGGTATTGCAGCTCAGCCCCATTCACTTGAAAGCAGCTTTGACACTAGTCCTCGGTAAGAGAAGTGCTAAAAATGGGGGGTGGAATGAGACCTTTATTTTATATAATATTCTACAATTCCTATAAGTCAGGCTGTTAGTAACTGGGGCAGGAAATGCATATGTCACTGGCTTCTCTATATAAATGATTTCAGACTGATTCATGATAGAACGTCACTGGCAGCACAACATACATAGCTAAGTACTTCCACATGCACAGCGCTGCCGGATTCAAGAGATGTTCATAGAAAGACACATAAAAATCACTTCTATCAAGATAGGGCAATATTGGGGATGGAATAGGACTGTCCTCTGCTGAACTCTCTGGATGGAGAAGAGAAACGTGGGAGATACATGCGGAAAATCCTCCCATTTCTATTTCTGCACAGTTCAGGCAGTGGGAATGGAAGAAATAGGCAGATGGCCAAATTCCAGAGCTATGGATAAGCCTAAAGCACAGTCCTGCTCTCTATGACAAGATGTGGTCTACGCTCTTTTGGCTGAATTTAGCAATGCAGCTCTGAAGTTATGGAAGACAAGGGCGAGGAATGCCTGACAAGCCAAAGTGCGGTTATTCTTGCTAATTGTAAGCTCATTGTTTACCGTAAGAAATCACTTATTGGCTTTATACGGCCAGACCACACAATCACTATTTCCAGTACAACAGAGTCAGTGTGTAGAAGTCATCATGGGATTTCACTCTCATTGGTTGCTTTTATTTTTTATACTGTTTTCCTCCTCCACACGTCTGCTGCTTTACCTTTATTCATACAAAAGAAAAGACAAATTCAATATCCATCAAAATGATAAAAAAAGCAAAGTGTACTGAGCAATACAAAGTCAGCGTATAGCATGATGTGCTTAAAAAGTACTGTAGCAATGATCAATGGATAGCAAGTATAGTCATATACATTGTAGGTTGTCAGCGTATAGCATGATGTACTTAAAAAGTACTGTAGCAGTGATCAGTGGATAGCAAGTAGTATACAAAGTAGGTTATCAGTGTATAGCATGACAGTAATGGAAACCTCTAGTCTTCATTCAATGAGTCTTTGGTACACTGAGTACTTGTATATATGAGGGTTAGGATTGCGCTACTGGCCCTTTAAGGATTTTGTTGCAGCCTAGGCCAGGGTGCGCATTGTTGCTTGATGGGTTAAGCACTTGAGCCATTCCCTGGCTGGGGCGGGGTTTTAAACCTCTTCCTGTCTGCCAGTCTCTGCTGGTGATTGCTTCCTGTGTCCTAGCTGTCTGTTTTTGCTCTGCTGTTTTGTCTCGCAGGTTCTCTGGATTTTGTCCTGTCTTCCTGGTTAGGGCTTGTCCCCACGGCACGGGTTTTCAGCCGGATTTACAGGCGGTTTTCGGTTTTGAAAGCCACCTGCAAACCGGCTGTCAACCTTTTACAAAGACTTCTATGGAAGATCTGTGCAGCATACCCCACTGCACGGATTTTCCACCGGATGGCTTTTTAGACTGCTGGCGGTCTGAAAAACATAGAACATGTCGGTATGAAGGGGAAGGGCTTGAATCCGAAAAGCCATCCAACTGCATGCCAAAAACAGACTAAATACTGGTATTTAGTCTGTGCCGTGTAAACGGACCCTTACTCTCTCGTCTTCTCCCTCGGTACTGCGCATACTCGTGGTTTGACCTCAGCCTGTCTGACTATTCTCTATTTGTTGTTTGTTTCCCATTTGTCTTCCATTTGTTTGTCACCCGTTTACTAGGGTATATTTTAGGAAGAGGTTCGAGTGCAGGGTTGACCTTCTCGGGGTGAATGCTCTGCTTGGGCAGGGCAAGATTAGGTCATTCCTTACAATAAGTCCTTGGTTTAAAGGAAAAATACCTAAGTGGTTAGAATTATAGATGTCTTGGTTCCAGGGGCTTAGATATGGAGTCTCTATGGTAATTCTACCGTGTTTCCCCGATAGTAAGACAGCGTCTTACATTCTTCTTACCCCCAAAAGTCCCAGTATGTCTTACTTTCGGGGTATGTCTTATATAGGGCAGGTATAGGGCCAGCTGTAGACAGGTATAGGGTCGGCTGTAGGCAGGTATAGGGCCAGCTGTAGACAGGTATAGGGCCAGCTGTAGGCAGGTATAGGGCCAGCTGTAGGCAGGTCTAGGGCCAGCTGTAGGCAGGAATAGGGCCAGCTGTAGGCAGGAATAGGGCCAGCTGTAGGCAGGTATAGGGCCGGCTGTAGACAGGTATAGGGCCAGCTGTAGGCAGAAAAACACTTAACCTGGCTCCCCGCTGCTACCGTCTCCGCGCGCCTCCTCGCTGCTCCGTCTCCCGCGCCGCGCGCCTCCTCGCGACGCACCGCTCCCGCGCGCTCATCCGGCACAGGCAGTGACGTCATAGGCCGCGCTACGTCTTACTTTCGGGGTACGTCTTACATTAGGCGACCTCCCTAAGACACCGCTACATCTTACTATCGGGGGTGTCTTACTATCGGGGAAACACGGTAGTAGTCAGCTTCTTCCAGCTTTCCATTCCTTTTTAGAAGTAATGTTAAGGCAATAATAGTAGAGAGCGAAATTTTGGTCTTTTTGGACCTTTGTCAAGAAAAAACTACTAAGTCCTGTGTAACTGACCGGCTCAAGAGGTTTCCATTGTAGCCATGCTGTACGCTGAGCAACCTACTTTGTGATGTCGTGCTACACGCTGACTTTGTATTTCCAGTACACTTTGAAATACTTTTTTTTTTAAAGACTTTTTTTGTAATTTTGATACATATTGAATTTGTCTTTTGTTTTTCTTTTTCCTCTGTTTGTGGTAATATATTTATTTGGGGTGCCGTGGATATACTTTACTAATATATCAGACCTAGAGGGGAATGATTGTTGGTGCCTGCCTGGTAAGAGCGTTTGTGAACCATGTTGCTCAGTTCAGGAACAAGACGATGCATTCTGAGATGTGATCAAGAAAATTGCAAACAAAGACTGGCAAGGCAACTGCAGACAGAAGTAGTAAAGCAAAGTCAGTCTGACATGATGGACTGAAGAGCATTTTGTAGAATTGTAGCAAAACACCACAAAACTACCTACCCTCAAATTCTGCAGTGTTTTTAAGCTGCACTTTGGCAAAGTAATTTTCTGTCCCTCAATGAAGCGTCGACTTTTTTTATGAACAAATACAATCTGTATTTGTTAGAGAATCCATAGCTTAAAGGGAACCTGTCACATAGGTTGTGCCCCCCTTGCTGAGGGCAGCACAAGCTAGTGTCAGATCTGCTGTTTCCAGCGCTGTGTCTCTTATTCTGTAAGATGTGGCAGTTTTAGAGCATTTACCCCTTAAATCTTATTCATGAGCAGGTGTTAGTTCCACCCACCAAAGGCTTGCTCCGCCCACCTTACAGTTATTCACATGTTTCTACCTATTCAAAGAAATAGGTTTGTCAGTTGAGGTGGGCGGGGCTAGCCTCCGATTGGACAGGTTTGAAAAAAATTTACACTCTGATGGACTCTTTGAATGACTCTTCTGGCTGAAAACTGCAGATTTGAGCATTAAATACACGAAAACGACAGCATCTTACAAGTATGAAGGGGCACAGGTGAAAAAGAGTCTTTTTATCTTTTTGCCCGGGGGAGGGCAGACTCCCTTTTAAATCTCATGTTCACCCTCAGAACCTGTTGTGGGTTTACTGTTTGAGATGTCGGGGATGTGCACGTGGTTTGGCCACTTTTAGTGGATACAACTCACGTGTAGCTATCTGCCACAATTTCTACCCAGATTACACTTAGACATTTTAAAATTCATGGTGAAGAAAATAAGTGTGGATTCCCATTAGGATGAATGGAAAGATGTATGTAGTTTTCGCTGCATAATTTGTGGTTGAATTCACCTTAAAAATATTAGTGTGAAATCCATACCATAAGGAAAAGAAGGAACCAAGGTGGCAGACAATCCAGAAACAGCACTTTAATAGGTAGATATAAGAGCTCCTCAGGCGGTCAAGGAAGAGGCACAGGAAATCCTCAGCCATGACATCACACCAGGAATTCCACCAGGCAACAGCATTGATGGACAATCCAAAAGGGACAGTCGACCAACAAAATGAACTCACTGTATGAAATCTATCAGCTTGTCATCTGTCTCAGGATCAAGTAAGAGTATTAAAGAGAATGTGTTATCAAAAAATGACTTATTGTTTAACTTGTTTTTATGTTAATTTTCCATATCACTTTCAATATTTTTTTTAATAATTCTTAACTCCTGCAGTTTGGCCACTAGGCCCATTTATAGTCTGACACTTCCAGTTCTGTAGAGAGAGATTTGCAGTAGTCTGCTCATTATCAGTACAGGCAGTATTAAACCAAAAGGAGACAACAATGTGTATAGATAATGGGGCAGATTTATCAATAGTGTCTTACTTTTAGACAGTGTAAACTTAGACTAGACAGTCTTACAATGCGCCACATTTATCACAGTGTTGATAAATCTGGTGCAGGTTAGAACTGTCTAGTCTCAGTTTGCACCATCTTTAAGTTGGCTTACTTTTACGCCAGAATTTGGTTTCACGTCCTGGCCCATGTTCTGTCACCTTTAAGCCACACCCACGTTCCTCGAAACCACATCCCTTTTTAATGAAGCCACGACCTCTTTGTTGGACACGGAAGCACCTGAAACTGTCTAAAACACATATTAAATGTGACGAAAACCTTGTTTTTGGCACAAATTGAGCTGGAATTCTGGCGCAACTGCCTTGATAAATCTGCCCCAATGTGTTCACAATAGAAGTCACAGCTCACCCTCTCCTCCTCCCTGCACACTGACTTCTTCCCAGGTCACAGAGCATGCCTAGAAAACTCTCATATAGAAGTCAATGGGACTGAGTCAGTCTTAAGGCTCCTATGTCCATGAAGCTGCTGTAAAGTATCTCTCTAACTGCCGTTAAAGCAATGCAGGCAAGAATGCTGTCCCCACAATCACATATAGAAAACTGAATTGAGAGACATACAATCTGAAAATAAAAACAGCCAAGAAGAAAAGAATATAGATCTGGGTCTTGTTTTAATAAGTAAAAAAAAAAAAAATTGCCGATAGATTCTCTTTAAGCAGAAGTTTGAATTTTGCACCCACCATGGATTTGGACTTATATCAAATGTTGAAAGTCGTCAACGTGTTCGTGAGGCTTTTGACAGTGACAAGACATTTTTACAGTACGGACAGTAGGGGGGAACAGAATATTCTAGAGATGGTTCCATTAGACAATAAGGTAGCGGTAAAAAAACTTTGCTGAACAGTTGTCCTCGATTATTTTAAATGATTTAGAATCAGAGAATAGGAATACAGCGTTAGTTGGTGAAGGGGATGTGATGTTGCAGCAAATTAAATATAGGGGTTTCTATCCTATTCAATCTAGAGCGTCTGTTATGGACAACTTCCAAGCTCTTGTGGAATCGGATTTAAAAAACCTACACTCTACCATACATCCGCAGTCTGGAAATTTGCCACATAGAGAAAAATTATCCTTAAAGGATTGGAAAAATAATTCCCATGTGGTAGTCAGAGCCTTAAATAATGTCGGATCCATCGTGATTTTAGACATTGGGTTTTACGGTCGTGAAACTGAACACGTGTTGTCCGATGAACAGGTATATAAAGTTTTAGATAATGATCCCACCTCAGGTTACAAAATTGATAGGATTTTTACTTTGGGAGGACTGGATTCCAAACAAGAAATGACATGATTTCCTATTCCTCAAATTGCCTAAAATTCCAATCTTACACACCTTGCCCAAAGTACATAAAGGAACATCCCCTCCTCCCCATTTAGGCCAATCATTTCGGTATAGGTTCTATATTTGACCACCTTAGTACTTGGCTGAATAGACATTTACAACCTTTGGTTTCCATTTCCCCAAGTTATATACAGGATTCTAGAGAAGTATTGAGAGTTATGGACACACCTAAATGGCGGCCATATTTCACATAGGTATCTTGTGATACTGTCTCTTTATGCACAGCCATGCCGCACGACTTAGCTCTTATTGCACTTACATGCCAGTTGGACAAATTGACTCTGTATGATTCATTCTTAAAGGAATACATTGTTATGGATTATTTGTTGCATTACAATTATTTTACATTTTCTTACAGATGCAACGTTACCCAATGGGTTCGTGATTTTCCCCCTCCCAATATTTTTGTTGCTTGGTAGGAGGAGAGGAATAATTATTCTGTCTATAATCCTTTTGTGTCTCACATCTTCTGGTGCGGCAGATACATAGACGATATCTTGCTGGTTTGGCAGGGTCCTGAGTCTGCTGTGCCAGAATTTGTCAAATACATTAATAACAATACAGTCAGTTTATCCTTTACTTATGAGAGACATGACAATTGTATTCCTGTTTTGAATTTATTATTGGTGGGCAACGTTAGTACAGGTAAAATAGAGACTTCTACATACAGGAAGCCTATTACCAGTAATTGTATTCTTCATGCGGCGAGCTGTCATCCACGACATGTCTTTTGCAATTTACCTGGTGAACTTATGAGAACGAAAAGAAATTGAAGTGAAGAGGCAACTTATACTCAAGAAAGCCAATGTCATTCGGAGACTACAACATATGAAGAGAAGATATTGTTGTCAACTATGCGACATCCATAGTTGACAACAAGAATAGACAAGAATTATTATTCAATCACAAGTCTGATTCTAATACACCTAGGGCCTCATGTATGAAAACTGTCTAGTTCTAAGTTTTTTCTGGTTACCCATCGCAATCTTTTTTTATCAGCGGCCATAGCAATCAATCAGTGCCCATAGCAATCAATCAGTGCCCATAGCAATCAATCAGCGCCCATAGCAACCAATCAGCGCCCATAGCAATCAAACAGCGCCCATAGCAATCAAACAGCGCCCATACCCAATCAAACAGCGCCCATAGCAATCAAACAGCGCCCATAGCAATCAAACAGCGCCCATAGCAATCAAACAGCGCCATACAACCCAAACGCACCAAGCAACTCAATCAAGCCCATAGCAATCAATCATAGACCCTAGCAATCTATCAGCGCCAATAGCAATCAATCAGCTCCCATAGCAATCAATCAGAGCCCATAGCAATCAATCAGCGCCCATAGCAATCAATCAGCGCCCATAGCAATCAATCAGAGCCCATAGCAATCAGAGCCCATAGCAATCAATCAGCGCCCAGAGCAATCAATCAGGCCCATAGCAATCAAACAGCGCCAGCAATCAATCACGCCCATAGAAAATCATCAGAGCTACCTTTAATTTTCATATAGTGCCCCTGGAAAAATGAAAGGTCGCTGACCGGCGTATGGGCAACAAACAAAGCCTTACACCTACACAGTTTTCATACATGTTGCCCATAATGTCTATTTTTCCACACAGTATACAGTAGTGCCGAATATTCTCAGGTGATGATCAGAATTCACAAACATATCCTTTTACCTTTATAGATCCTTTCACTAAGGCTGGCCCCCTACCCCACAGCAAGGGTTTTACCGATTGATTCTGATAAAAGAACCGGCCCGGGATTTTGACATTTAGGGTTGTCTACACTGCAGTGGACCAAAAAAAAAACCCAAAAAAAAAATTACTAAAAACTTTATGAAATGAGTTTTCCCGTCCCCTTTCCCGGGCAAAAACACCCGAAAAAAAACCGGGGGGTTTTTTTTTAAGGGGTCTTTCTCTGCTTTTTTAATGTATGCCCCAAATTAAGCCATTGGATGTTTAAATAAAACCCTAAAAGGTGGATTTTTTAAAAGTTAAGTAGTTTACTTCCCTTTAGATTCACGGGATCCATTTTGAGCAAATTTTTCCTTTTGTGTGCTACCAACTTTATTAAAATTTTTTCACCCCGATTCTTTCCCCCAAAATCCCCCAAAAACCCCATTATCTTTTCCCTACCGCAAAAAAAATGGGATTAGGTCAAAAACTGTAAAGAAAAAAGGTTTTAGCGGGGCCCCAAAAATTTCCCCCCCAAAAAAGCATTATTTTCGCCCAAATTTCCCTTAAAAAAAAAATTTTTTTTGTCAAAGCGGGAAATTTTTTTTATTAGCGCCAAAAAATTTTTTTAAAGGGTATTTTTCTAGCCCCCAAAACCCGGCAAAAAAAGGGGTTTTGGGGGGCCCAAATCCGTAAAAAATTTTTTTATTGCTTTAAAACTAGGGTCACTTTAAATTTGCGCCAAAATCTTTAAAAGATTCGGGTTTAGCCCCAAAAGCCCTAAAAAACGGATTCTTGGGGCCAAAATCCCTAAAAAAACCCTATTTTTGGTGTCAGAAGCGAGATAACTTATTAGCGGCAAATCTGTTAAAAAAAAAATTTTTTATTTTTAGTCCAAAAACGTAAAAAAATACGGATTCTTGCGCCAAAATCCTAATAAACCGTATTTTTGCCGTTAGAAGCAAGATAACGTTATTAGTGCCAAAATCTGTAAAAAAAAATAATTTTAGTGCCAAAAAACGTAAAAAACGGATTCTTGCGCCAAAATCCGTAAAAAAAAAACCTTATTTTGTTTTGGCGTACATGAAGCGAGATAACGTTATTTAGGCGCAAAATCTGTAAAAAAAATTATGTTGTGTCAAAAAACGATTTTTTCGCCCAAAATCCATAAAAAACGTAGTTTTGGGCGTCAGAGGCGAGATAACATATTACGCCAAATATGTACAATAAAAAAATATTTAGTGCCAAAAAACTTAAAAAAAAAAAAGGATTCTTGCGGACAAAAAAATCCCCCCCCCCGTAAAAAAAAACGCCGTATTTTTTGCGTTCAGAAGCGAATAACGTTATTAGCGCCAAAATCTGTAAAAAAAATAATTAAGTGCAAAAAGACGTAAAAAAAAGCCGATCTTTGCGCCAAAATCCCGTAAAGAAAAAGCCGTATTTTTTGGTCGTCAGAGGGTGAGATAACATTATAGCGCCAAAACTGTAAAAAAAAAATTATTTTATGCCAAAATAACGTAAAAACCGGATTTTTAAACCGCCAAAATCCGTAAAAAAAAAACGTAATTTTTGCCGTCAGAGGCGAGATAACGTTATTAGCGGCAAAATCTGTAAATAAATTATTTTAAGTGCCAAAAAAAACGTAAAAAAACGGATTTTTTATGCGCCAAAATCTTTTAAAAAAAAACCGTATTTATTGGCGTCAGAGGCGAGATAACGTTATTTAAGCGCAAATCCGTAAAAAAAATATTTTGTTTCAAAAAAACTGATTTTTGCGCCAAAATCCATAAAAAAAACGAATCTTCAGCGTCAGAGACGAGATAACGTTTCAACGGCAAAATTCTTAATAAAAAATATTTTTCAGTTGCAAAAACGTAAAAAACTGATTTTTGACGCCAAAATCCGTAAAAATGGATTCTGGCGCCAGAAAAACCAAAATCTGGTAAAAAACGTATTTTCACATCATAGCGAGATAACTTACTTAGCGCCAAAATATGTTTAGAAAAAGGATTTTAGCATCAAAATCGTAAAATAAAACAGATTCTGATGCCCAAATCTGTAAAAAAACGTTTTTTAAGCGAAAAAAAATATGAATTGCGCAAAAATTGTTAGCCGACCAAAGCATGATCATTTATTACAAAAGGTACAAAAAAAAGGACACAGCAGACACTTTAAGTAAATTTGATAAGATATAACTTTAGTTAACAACCCACTATAGGTGGGACATGGGTCTCCTGGAGGTTTTCATTGAAAAAATTCGCGGCAAAAAATGCCGCGAAAACGCCCCAAAAAAACTCCGGCCCTTTCCATAACCCCTGTAGAAAATTTTTCTCCCTGCTCTGCCTTTTTTTTAGAGCATTTGCAAAATAGACCATAAAAAAACGGCAAAAAAAAAAAGCTCAGTGTAGACAGCAAGGGTTTTACATTAGATTATGGGGATATTACAGCCCTTTTTTCCAGCGTTTTAAAAATGAAAAATGCTGAAAAAATGGGACGTTTTTCTGTGCATGGAGACAAGCCTAAAAAAAATAAAACCTCCCAGGGGGATGACCCAAAAGGGGAAGTTCAAAAGGGTGTTTTCTCAATCCGAAAAACATTAAAAAGTGCTGGTAAATCACCAAAACATGCATGGTTTGGGCGCAGCGGGACGCCCCCTATAGTTTTAAATTGGGGGCGTCTCTTTGTAAAACGGATCAAGAATTGACATGTTGACAATTGTCAATTCTTTGAAGGGATCCCAAAGATGCATCCAAAAGACACACGGCGTAATTGCGGAGCGAAATACGTCCCCGCAATTACACCGTGTGAACATACCTAACTGGTACTATAATCGGGTAGTATAGATGCTTTTATGCCCATATAATCAAGGCCGGGCCCGGGACGGGGCCCACAGAGAATAGGGGGAAACCCCCGGGGGGCCCCATGAGCATGCAGACTTGGAGTTGTTTTTTAACTGCATACATATCCTTGGAAGAGGCAGAAAAGCATAAAAAGAGAGGCAAAGAGCAAGAGATCACAGTAGTGGACACATGCATGTAGGGTGGGCCCCCAGGGGTGCTAATAGGATAGGGCAGTACACCTGTCAGGGGCCCTGATAAAAAAGGGGTCCCCTGAATTTTAAAAAAATAGAGCTATTCAAAAAATTAAGCGCTGCTATATTTACTTTCAACGGTCACCGGTTTGGCTTTTGGGTATAGAATTTTTTCCGCACCAATACAGTCCAAAGCAAAAATTTTTTCAAACGCACTGAAGCGTTTTAAAAAAAACTTTACTTTAACTCCACATAATAGGGAAATGAACAACGTATCCCCAAAGTAAAAAAAATTTTTTAAAAACCTGTCCGTATAGGGTTTCACAAAGGCATATGTCCAATATTTCTTTTTGGATCCCAAACTTTCTGTCGAACTCCTATTTTAAACGCTTCAGTGCGCTTGAAAAAATTAAAAAAATAGGGGCTAAATGGGTGGGGGCCCCATTTGATTTGGCGTATGGGCCCTGAAACGGGTTTGGGGTATTTTCACACCTTATTTTGGGGGGGATTTCATCCCCAAATTTCCCCTGTGCGCACGAAATTTCGGCTGGAATCCGTCCATCATTACGGTAATCCACAGTTCTCATAAGGAACTATGGATTACGTTCCCCCTTCCCTCTTGCAAAATACGGCGAGCGGGAAGAAAGTGACATGTCAATTATTCACGGCGGGTTACGCGCTGTGGATAATGAATGTCTATGGGGCCGGCGAGCTGCCGGTGCCCCCGACCCCGCTGTTGAGCACACGGCGTAATTGTGGGTGAAATCCGTCCCCGCAATTACGCCCTGGATAAGCCGTGTGAACATAGCCTTAATAGATGACTGATGGCAGCCCTGTGGGCCCCTAAAATACACTCCACTGGTGGACCCAGAAAACGTTCAACTAGTGGGTCCCTAGAGTCAACTTCACCTGTGGGCCCTAGGCACCCCAGTCCAACACTAAAAGTGACTCATTTTAAGTCGGTGTACACAACAAAAACGTATAGGATTTAAACATCTAATACCTGTCAGAGTTCTTATATAGTGTATATGATCTCATGTGAGCAGTGCAATGTTCAGTAAATAGGTTGCAGCACCAGACATCTGCAACCTAGGATCCGGGAGCATTTATACGACGTTACCCATTTGAATATTTGTCACATATCAAGTGCCTTGAAACATTTTCGTGTGACGCATGCAGGGGATTTGTCATTGTTTGAGGGATGCGTTATTGAGAAAGTATTTGAACTGGTTCGTGAAGAAGACCATCATGATTGTCTTAGAAATCGAGAGGCACATTGGATATTGATGTTGACACTGGATATCCTAGGGGATTTGATTACGATAATGGTCTGATGTACATGTATTGAGGGGTAACTGAACGTGCCATTTTTTTTCCCTTTTACGAAAGTTGGACAATGTAAACATGCTCTTATAGATAACATCAGTCTATGTATTATCTTTTCACTTAAGGGATAATCCACAGCTTTCCTGGAGGTTACCAATCATGGGGCTATTTAAGGGTGTTCCTGCATTTTCATTGAATTATCAAAGCGTGTGCTGAAGAAGACCTATTTGATTGTATGTAGATACAAGAGCTCTTCTACACTTTATTGGCAAAATTAAAAAAGATGTGGTACTGTTCTTTCATTTTAATGGGGTTTTCAGGTTTCAGTGCGTTCAAAAGAGGGCATGTATGATTTGTTTGAACTACATATCATGTGACCTAGCAGACTTAACATCACCATGCCTTGACTTTTGGATATGGGATGAACCCCGCTCTAACTAGTACCCAGTTTAAACCCAAGAATAAATGCACAAACACGTTCTCCTTTGGTGTCAAATGGCCACAGCTTTATTCAAACCATATAAGTACAACAAACATGGAAGGAGTCAGGTGGAGTGCTAGACAATTGTGTGATATTCCAGCTGTCTGACATGCAGTACCCGGCCAGATAGCAATAAAGAGGCGGCACGCTCTGGCTGCCATTCTAGCAGAGCTAGTACACTTTAGGTGCACCAATGACCCTACTGAAGATCCTCACTCCTGATTAACCACCGTGCCCGCCCCTGGATGCCATTACCATTATACCATCCTTAAGGCCGGCCACATCCAAAGCTCAGCCTCTTCACACCATGAGGTTTAACATCCTCTATTAGTTAAAATTAGTCCACCATAACTTGACCTGCAACTTCCACCTGACTCCTGAACCGCAACATAAAAGCTGTGACAGGTTATAATACCTCACTAGGAGTCATCCTACAGCACTCAGGAGAGGGAAAACCCCCTGTGGAGGAAACCTCTAGGGAACCATGGCTGAAGGATCGCCCTTCCCTTGGGCTTAAACGGATAATGCCAACACAAGTGCTCATCAGTATCATAATAACAGTGTCTGAAATCAGGTAAACAACAAAGTCAACATAAAACAATACAATAATACATTCATCATTGTACAGATCATAGCTAAATACAAGCTTCAGAGCATTCATTAAAATAGGGGCGGTGGGAGGGACATCTTTTCTTGCTTCTTGGTGAGAGAAAGAGGAAGTAGGAAGAGAACACCAAAAGTTATATCTATACCTAAACCACACCCTCCTCATAGTAACTCTTCCCCATCCACACACTCCTCCCTCTCATAACACAACTCCCCCGCTCATAACTATAACTACACAGACAGGAGCCTAAGCACAAGGCAGGGACCATAAGCTGCCCTCTCAAAACCTATCCCCTTTGCTCAACATTACTTACAATAAATATACTATGCATACACTGAAACCATCAGCTTACATACCTACAGCTATACAGCCGAAACTCCCAGACTATAAGGGAGCTCTAGGTTCCCCCCTTCCAAAGTCATGGTCCCCCTTCGCTTAGGGCGTTGGGGGGGGGGGGGGGGGGAGAGGTTCTTTCTCCACGGTGTGCTCACTATAGTCAAAAGGTCTGTTTATGTAAAGAATTGTGAATAACTACAATGTAGCTGAGTGGTTAGCACTTCTGCCTTTCAGCATAGTAATCCTAGGTTCAAATCCCTGTAGGAACCAAACTTGTTTCTTTTTCTCAATGCACATACCTGACTGAGGTTTCTTTTTACTTGTTTGCATTGTTTGACTAATTACTCAGGAGTAAAGAGGACAGGAGCAGAATGACAGCACCTGGAGTTGAGCACTCGTTCAGCAGTGAGTGTGTGTGATTACTAGGCAGGGAATAAACTGACAGTAGCTGCCTAAGAAGTGATGTCTGGGCATGTGTGGAAAGGACTGAGGAGCTCTCATCACTGTTTGTATTGCCTAGAGATGAGCTGTACACTATGGATCAAAATGGTAGCACCTAAGGCAAAAATGGTAGAGAATTTTTAATAATTATGAAAATGTTTATTTTTTAATTTGCATCAATTTTACTTTGTGGTAAATCTTCTTTAACTAAAATCTCACTGTGTCTGTGGAGGGGTATCATCAGCCTTGATGATTTGGTCTGTAGGAACTGGCAAAGTTAGATCTTGCAATAATTAAAGTACCCCCGTGTAATGAGCAGCTACTGGCAGCACTTTCAGATCTTGTGGTGTTTCTTCATTTTTTACTGACTGCGCAATGTTCCATTTCAGTGTTCTAATCTAATGAGAAAATGTAAAAGTTCAGTTTGTTTATTGAACTAATTTGATCAAAGTGTTACATCAGAGGCATAACTTCAAGCTCTTGGGCCTCAGTGCAAAACGTGAAATAGGGCCCCCCAGTTACTGTGTGCCATTTACAATACTGACTCCGTATGTGGCAGAAGAGCTTTTGGGCACCCACAGGCTGCAGGGCCAGTAGTGACTGCCACTTCTGCACCCCCTATACCTACACCCCTGTGTTAGATATTCATTGTCATTATTAAATGTTAGTAAAAGCTAATATATATGGCTGTGTATGGTGTCAGAAAGGGGTTTTTGGGACCCATCAGTGGAGTTGATTCTTGAGGCCCACAGGCAGTGTCGGACTGGGGTGCTTAAGGCCCATAGGTGGAGTTGATTCTATGGGCTCACTAGTTGAGCTGTTTCTGGACCCACCAGTGGAGTTTATTTTAGGGGTCCACCCTACAGCTACTGTAAATGCCTCCTATACTCTGCCTACTGATTTTTTCCTCTCTTTCTATGTTTTTTTATCCTCTTTTGATGATGTTTATGCAGTTAAAAAAACTCCAGGTCTACCATGCTCAGGGGCCCACCGGGGGTTTCCCCTATTCTACTGTGGGCCAGTCCAAGCCTGCCCACAGGTAGAACTGATTATTGGGGTCTAGCAGTGTAGTTGATTGGGGCCCACCAATGTAGTTGATTCTTGGGGCCCACCCTACAGCTACTGTACATACTAGACACACGACTCTTGCACTCTCCCAGCATGCCCAGGGGCCCCACCATGCTTAGGGTATCCCTGCTCCCCTGTGGGAAAGTCTGAGCTTCACTGTGTAGTAGATAGGTTTGCTTCACAAAAGGATTTCAATACATTGGCCTGGGATATTTTTTTTAGTAAGGTGTATTGTAGCTTAGGGACATTATTAGGAATTTTTCTCAGGGACAGTAAAGGGTCAGTGGGGTCTAGTGTTATGGAAAGTATTTAAGGTAGGTCTGGGGAAACATTCACATTAAGTTAGAGTTAGGGTTAGAGTCATTCCAGGTATTATCTTCTATCCATGTCTCTGCTATAATTTGCTTTGCTGTCCTGCAACTTCTAGTAGTAAGAGTAAGCCTACTCTTGGATAAATAGAGCTTTGGAGATAGCTCGTGAGGTAACTCTATGCTATATGGTACGGGTGTCAAACTGTGGCCCTCCAGCTGTTGGGAAACTACAACTCCCATCATGCCCACTGTCTGATTATACAAATGCATGATGGGAGTTGTAGTTTCCCAACAGCTGGAGGGCCACAGTTTGGCACCCGTGATATATGGTATATAAAACAAGTTGGGTTATTTATTTAAAAACTTCTAATAGTAAGTGCCTCCTGTTTGATAACTGATTCACACTTGTTATATCTATTCCATGCGACTGCTCGTTGTCTACCATTGGACTCCATTGGGTTGTTTGTCATCCAGAGTCCGCCAGCGTTGTTACATTCAAATATATTGTAAACCTATCATTACTGTCACCATCATTATCTTTATTACTGTTCTTTAAAGAAGAGTTAATTATAGGGAATGCCAGGGTTTTATTGTGCTAGGATGGAAGAAGCTGCCTTAGAATAACAAACAATTTCTGATAGCTCATCCACAGTGTCCTACTTGGCATGAATAGTTCAAGCATATTTTAAGGTGAAGAAGCTTTTAGGCTCTGTCTACACTGCAGTGGACAAAAAACGACCTGAAAACGGTTTCTGTCCACGGCCGTTTTTTGGAGCTTTTTTTGGCGCGTTTTTTTTTTTTGTGGAGCATCTTTGCTCTGCTTTTTAATGTATGCACAAATTAAGCCATTGGATGTAAACTACACCCTACAGGTGGAGTTAACATGTTAAGTAGTCACTTCTTTAGATCACTGTAACCATTGTGAGCACATTGTCCTTTGTGGTGCTGCTGCGTGCTACTACTTTATTACATTTGCACCAGATTCTTGCACCAAATCCCACAAAAAACCCACATTATCTTTCATATAGCAAGATAACTGTATTAGCGTCAAAATCTGTAAAGAAAAGGATTTTAGCGGCAAAATCCCCAAAAACGCATTACTGCGCCAAATTCCATTAAAACTATTTTTAGTGTCAGAATCGAAATCACTTTATTAGTGCCAAAATTTTTAAAGATATTGATCTTAGCGCTGAAATCCGTAAAAAAACGTATTTTTAGCACCAGAAGTGAGATAACTTTATTAGCGCCAAAATATGTTCAGTAAAGGATTTTAGTGCCAAAATCCGTAAATAAACGGATTCTGGCGCTGAAATCCGTAAAAAAACGTATTTTTATCGTCACAAGCAAGATAACTTTATTAGCGCGAAAATCTGTAAAAAAAACGTATTTTTAGCGGAAAAAATATGAATTGCGCAAAAAACGTTAGCGACCAAAGCATGATCATTTTATTACGAATGGTACAGACAAGACACATCAAACACTTGTATGCAAATTTGATCAGGATTAACCTTTGTTACACCCATTATAGGTGTAACTTGTGTCTCCTGGGAGGGTTTTCATTGAAAAATCGCGGCAAAAAACGCGCCAAGAGACATCCGGCGCTTTCCATAGACTCCTGTAGTAAATTTTCTGCCTGGCTCTGGCGTTTTTTAGAACATAATGAAAAAGACGTCCAGTAAAAAAACGAGCAGAAAAAAGAAGCTCAGTGTAGACAGCAGGAGGGTTTTACATTAGAGTCTATGGGAGATGATTACAGTCGTTTTTCCAGCGTTTTTAGAAAACAAAAAAAGCTGAAAAAACTGACGTTTTTCTGTGCAGTAGAATATAGAAGATTGTAGTTCTAGTGCTTTTGGGGCCTTTTAGTGACCCGCTTCCTTGGTGGAGATAGTTACATAGTCAATAGGGTTAAATGAAGACATATTTCCATCACTTTAAACCAAAGGCAGGGATAGGATGTGGATGGGGGAGAGGCACAGGTCATTTTAAAACTTTGCTGGTATGCTATTATAGGTATTATTTAGTTGTAAGTAGTTGTCTACGCCTTTCTTGAAGCCCTCATCTGTTCCTGCTGGGCCCATTCCACAGATGTTGGCTACTCCACAGACTCACCATTCTTAGGCCGTGTTCACACGGCTTATTCAAGACGGAATTGCGAGCCGGATTGCGCTCGCAATTTCCAGCTTGAATAAGGGGCGGGTGCAGGGCGGGGGCGCGGCCCGCCGGCCCCATAGACTTCCATTATCCACGGCGCGTATTGCGCCTGGATAATGTGCATGTCACTTTCTCCCCCCGCGGCGGATTCGCCGAGCGGGTAGAAGCGATGGAATCCACTGTTCTCTATAAGAACGGTGGATTACCGTAATTACTCCGACGGATTGGCGCTGTACTGCAGCGCAAATCCGGCACGCAATACGGCGCCAATCCGCGCCCAAATAAGCCGTGTGAACGGCCCCTTATAGTAAAGAAAGCTTGAGCCTGGAGATTTTTCTCCAAATAGAGCGCCCCTTTGTCCTTTGAAGAGGTTTTACATTATACAGCTTTTTATCATACTTTTGTAGGGGCCATGGATGTTCTTATGCAAGGTAGTCACGTCTTCCATTAGACGTCTCTTCTCAAGACGGAATAAGAAATGCACGTATCTGTCTTACAAAGCAGAACTCAAGAAAGTTTTAAGGTGCAGTTTGATTGGTGGTTTTAGGAACAGGTGTACAAAGTTCGATATACATGGAGTTTCTCAGCGAGAGGCACAACCCTTAGCTACAAAACGAAGTAAGTAATGCCGGTGGTCCTAGTGCGGTCCTGCTAGCTTACACATTCTCTAGGCACTTGCTTCAGGAGCACCTCAACCTTATCACTTACTGGCTCTTGGCCGTCATTAACAACAGCTCTCTGGCTGCTCTCACTCGTCACCCCATTAGGCACTTCACTACTCGCCACTCTTGCTGCCCTTCTCACATGCCTATCTCCAATGCAGAGGTCGCCTGTCTCCAAAGCCATTCCCCGGTGGAATTGTATGGTGCACACTTTTGTCTCTGACTTGTCACCAGTTACAGGTCAGTTGTCCCACACCAGATCTTATCTTTCCCTCTGGCACTCACCAGCTATCTTAGCTTCCCGGTTTTAATACTTCACATAGGCTCAAATGCTGAGGCTACACGATCAACCTAACAATTGTAGCAGGAAAGCTGCCCATTTTATGCAAGCACCGAAACGCGTCCAAAATATGGTCACACGGCTGTGCATCCGCCATTCACCACCAACCACATGGCTCCCAGCGCTAGCCCATCCAAACTAATTTGCAATCAGGAATTCCCTGTCGCCATGCTGCTAAGTACACAGACACCTTAGCATGTTCACAGAAGTGCAAATTATATCAGCACAGACCGTAATACGACCGACCAATTGACGGACATAGAGGCATCAAAACACCATACACCTGCAACTCATTTGCTTGAAAGAGGGCATCTCGCAGTCTGCAGCAGGGTTGTCAATAGTTCACCACATTTGTCAGATACACAGAGGGCCACATGTATGAAAACTGTCTAGGTCTAAAACTCACTTTGTTGCCCATAGCAACCAATCAGAGCGCCCCTCGCATTTCCTATAGTGCTCTGGAAAATCAAAGGGGGGCTCCAATTGGTTGCTATGGGCAACAAAGTGAATTTTTAGACCTAACAGTTTTCATACTGTGGCCCAAAGAGGGAAGATCCTACTACCTGTCTTTCTCTCTTACCCCATACGTAACAACTTTTTTTGGGAGATTTCAGCCCGTCCAGAGAATGCCCCCAATATGCCAAGGAACATGCATTTTGGGACTGAATTTGCATAAACCCTTTGAAGCAGCAGCATGGAAAAGATTAAAGGGATTATTCTCACCATGCTGTTTCACAGAGCTTGCTCTTCACAGGTAGCTTCAGGCTCCCACTTCCTGTTCAAGCTGTGGGTGGTTCTACATCATTGACCTGACAAGTCAGCTCTGTAATTCCTAGCTCAGCCTGTTACAGGGACTTTGCTAATAGACGGGTTTAAACTGTTAATCACATGGCTAGAGCTCTAAAGGGTTATAGTTTGTTGGTAAGAAACATAAACTGCTGATAAGTCACAGCAGGGTCTAATAGGACTGAAGGACTAGAGAGAGCAGAGATAGATGATTGGTAATCTAGGGAAACTTGTGTATACAAGCAGAAGATGAGATCTCTAAGGCCGTGTTCACACGGCTTATTCCCGACGGATTTGTGCGCTCACAAATCCGTCGTGAATAAGGGGCGGGACGGGGGCGGGGCCGGAGCGTGGCGGGGGCACCGCTACCCGGCCCCATAGAGAATGCATTATCTACGGCGCATACGCGCCGTAAATAATGTTCATGGTCCTTTCTCCCCCCGCAGCGATTCGCCGAGCGGGGAGGAGCGACGGAATCCACTGTTCTCTATGAGAGCAGTGGATTACCGTAAGGACTCCGACGGATTGGCGCCGTACTGAAGCGCAAATCCGGTGCGCAGTACGGCGCCAATCCGCGGCAAAATAAGCCGTGTGAACGAGGCCTTACTCTGAAAGTCAGAACAGCAATGTATTTGGTAGTAGCCTTTATTTACCTTTGCCTACATGTTTAAAGCTAATGAATGTGGCAAGAAAACCCATTTAAGGGACAGTAATGCACAGCTGTGACTATGGCACTGGTGAGAAATACTAGAACACGCCGGACATGTTCACACGTCGGACACTTCATATTGGAAAAATCTGACGTGTAACCTTTTGGTAGAAGTCCATGGAAACACCTTGGATTTCTGCCGAGGATTTTTACTTCACTGGGGCAGTATTCACCTCTGATTTGGACACATGTTAATCTCATTCCAACGGAGCCAACCTGCATCACTTCTGCTGGAGAGGAATCCGATGAGGATCCACTCGAAAGTATGGATCTCAACCATCTGAACCTCCCTTGCTTGTTTCCAAGATTTTGCATGTGCTGCACCAGTTCTCTGGAACATGCTACCATGTATGCTTGGGCACACTCATAACCCTCAGGCTATGCTCACACGGGTTAAATTGGGATGCATTTCACCACGAAATGTGCCCCAATCATTACAGTAATCCACAGTTCTCATAAATTACATGTCATTTATTCACGTGCTTATGCGCCGCGAGTAATGACAGTCTATGGAGTCGGAGTCCTATAGCCGCCCCCCTCCCCCCCCGCATCGCGGGAGTACGTGCAATCGGCGCGAGCTCCCGAATACCCGGTGTAATTGCGGGGCGTACTGAACGCCATGCAATTAGCAGTGTAAACTTAGCCTCATAGTTTTAAGTGCACCCTGGAAATACATCTTCTTAGGCACCCCTACCAAAATCCCTAAACCCCCTACTTTCAGTCACTCACCCTTCTGTCCCTCTGCACTAGGGCATTTACAGGCACTTATCTGTATATAGATGTACAATCTGTATATAGATATACTGTCTGTATATAGATGCACTGTCTGGGTGGAAGGTTCATTCACTTTTATGTAAACCACCCCATATTTATGTAACATGGCTGGACCATTATGTAAACTGAGCACATCTCACCTTTCGTCTCACCCATACACCCTAATAGATTGTCAGCTCTTGTGAGCAGGACCTTTAGTCTAATCTGTAAGTAGCTTTTATTGTGTAATGTCTGTCTTTGTTGTCTGTACTTATACCCTTTAATTTGTAAAGTGCTGCAGAATATGTTGGCACTATATAAATAAAGACTATTATCATTATTAATGGATGTGGCCATTCTTTTTTTTTCGCACCCTGGGTTTGAAATCTGTGGTGTAGAAAATCTGTTCTATAGTCTCACTGTGAACTACAGTGTATCTGGTCATTCAAATGAATGGGAATCGGATGACATAAGGATTTTAATGTGGAATCCAATGTGGAGTTTGTGTTGAATTAATAGTTAAAATATGTGGTGTGAACATAACCTTACTAGAAGCAGAAGCTGCATATTATGCCATACATGCACTTGACTTGTAGTCTTTGACCGTAATTACATACAAAAAATGGGACATTACTTACTCAAAAATCACTGCAATTTTTGGGCCATATTCACAGCTCAATGGCTGGGCTAGACTGAACCCAGTAGCAGGCAGCTCTGGCCCCTTTGCTACCTGGGAAAAGTTAACAGGTGCAGCTAATTGCTGAGAAGCAGTTCACACACCCCACTGCTAGGGGAACAATTAAAAAAAAAGTACTGGGCAGCCGCCTAATCTAATAGTATGGGTGTCACTAATAGGCTATAAGCCAGCGTGGTGCACCACACGTATCTGTATCGATGGCAGCCTTTTGTATCGCCTTATTTATATGCAATTGTAGTACCAGCAACCACCCCCCTCATGCATTGAGAGTGTGTGAGTGGTTGTTTTATTTTTTTTTTCGCATTTGTGCAATCTCCCCATGCATTATACTGTGGCTTTTTTGCATGCTGGTGTGAACAGGGATTTAAATAATGTGCAGGTTTTTTTTTTTATATCTATATTGTTCCCTAGCAGTGGGGTATGTGAACTGCTTCTCAGCAATTAACTGAAAACAGTTAATTTTTCCCAGGTAGCATATAGGCCAGAGCTGGTTCAGTCTAGTCCAGCCATTGAGCTGTGAATATGCCCCAAAAATTGCAGTGTTTTATTTTTACCATAATTAGAATCAAGTTGAAAAAAGATAAACTCATGGAAAAACCATCTATACTTACATCAAGTTATGTTGAATTTAGTTTAAAGGGGTGTTCCTACCATGCACTCTGATGTCATATGGACATGGCTAGAATAGTCCAGCAAAGTGCGATAGTTGCGGGTACCACCTTTGGGACGTGCATCTATTTGGGAACGAGTTTCCAAAAATCTTGTTTCAGAATGTAGAGCTGGTGACACTTGGACATGATTCTCTATTCTGTTCTAGAGAAGTTTCGAGTACAGCAGAACACACCGCTCACCTGTTCTCAGAACTCCCATAGAACAGAATAGAGAGTTGTGAGCAAGGGCAGCCGGCTTACAGGGTGTAGACACTAAACAGATGATCTACTAAAGGAAAAAACAGTAAGAGTGGGAGGAACACTTCAGAGATGGAGTTTTTTTCTGCCTCAAAAATGTTCCTATTACATACAATAATAGTTGACTAACGTTGGAATAGTGAGCTTACATCCACGGATCCATGCACAAGTCCCAGAAACAACCGATATAGAAATGTAATACATGTGTGTGATCTGAAAATGGGTGGGTCAGACCTGGGGGTTCAGATGAGGGTCTTGTCATTTGGCCAAGAATGAATTGTCATAGTTCCCAAGGTGAGACTCAATAAAACTACAAAGCAATGCAGAATAAAGTGGGTCCCAACTGCTCCATCTAATGCATCCTAAGCAGTATTATCCATTGATTCTGTTGCCGTGTCTTTTTGCTGATATCCTGTGCTAAAATGCTGTTTTATTAGCTACAATCAACTTATTAGCAGCCAAGAGCTTGTCGCAGGCTTCAGAACGTGTTAGGCTCTGTCTCCACTGCACAGAAAAAAGTCAGTTTATTCAACGTTTTTCATTTTCGAAAAACGCTGGAAAAGCGACTGTAATCATCTCCCATAGACTCTAATGTAAAACCCTCCTGCTGTCTGCACTGAGCTTCTTTTTTCTGCTTGTTTTTTTTTACTGGTCGTATTTTGCAACATGCTCTAAAAAACGCCAGAACAGGGCAGAAAATTTACTACAGGGTCTATGGAAAGCGCCGGACGCCTTTTGGCGCGTTTTTGCGATTTTTCAATGAAAACCCTCCCAGGAGACCCTAGTCCCTCCTATAGTGGGTGGTAGCAAAGGTTATATCTTATCAAATCTGCATACAAGTGTCTGATGTGTCCTTGTTTGTACCATTCGTAATAAAATGATCATGCTTTGGTCGCTAACGATTTTTGCGCAATTCATATATTTTTCGCTAAAAATATGTTTTTTTATGGATTTTGGCGCCAGAATCCGTTTCTTTACGGATTTTGGTGCTAAAATCCTTTTCTTAACATATTTGGGCGCTAATAAAGTTATCTCGCTTCCGACGCCAAAAATACGCTTTTTTACGGATTTTGGCCCAAGAATCCGTTTTTTACGGATGTTGGCACTAAAATACTTTTTTCAACATATTTTGGCGCTAATAAAGTTATCTCACCTCTGACGCTAAAAATAAGTTTTTTTTATGGACTTTTTTACGCTAAAATCCTTTTCTTAACTTTATAAGCTCCAAAATATGTTAATAAAAGGATTTTCGCGCCAAAATCCGTAAAAAAATGGATTCTTGCGCAAAAACTGTAAAAAACGGATTTTTGGTGTCAGAAGCGAGATTACAGATTTTGCCGCTAATAAAGTTAAGAAAAGTATTTTAGTGCCAAAATCCGTAAAAAAACGAATTTTTTGCGTCAGAAGCGAGAACTTTATAAGCGTCAAAATCCGTAAAATTATGTATTTTAGCACCAAAATCCGTTAACACATTTACTATACGGCCAAAATCCATTAAAAACCTATTTGTGACGACAAAAGCGAGATAAATTTATTAGTGCCAAAATCCGTAAAAATTGCAGATCTTAGCACCAAAATCCGTAAAAAAAAATTGACTTTAGGGCCAAAATCCGTAAAAAAAACTTATTTCTTGCGACAAACGCAAGATAACTTTATTAGCGTCAAAATCCGTAAAAATGCAGATCTATAGCACAAAAATCCGTAAAAAAATGGCCTTAAGGCCAAAATCCATAAAAAAAATAATTTTTGGCGACAAAAATGAAATAGCTTTATTAGCGCCAAAATACGTAAAAAAATGGACTTTAGGGCCAAAATCCGTTTTAAAAAAACGTATTTTTGGCGACAAACGCAAGATAACTTTATCAGAGCTAAAATTCGTAAAACGACTTCAAGATCACAAATAAATGCAAAGAGGTGCTTTATTTACCCTTCTGTAGGGTGGAGTTACATCCAATTGCTTAATTTATGCATACATTAAAAAACAGGCTTAAGGACAAGCAAAAAACGCTTGTAAAAAAACACGCCATAAAACGCAAATTGCGGCAAAAAACGGCAGTTTTTTCAGCTGCTTTTGACAGGCAGGGGACAGAAAACTTAGTTTCATGAACGTTTTTAGTTATTCGTTTTCAGGTCGTTTTTTTTCCACTGCAGGGGAGACATAGCCTTAGGATAGGTATACACAATTCTGAGAATACTTTCATCCAGCTGACTGTAGGACCTTGCTGTTGTCACTGTATTTGGGGGCACTTTCACAGGGGCCTGGTGGAGTGGCATCATTGGCTGGCACAGTGTAAGGGGCAGACTATGGCTAGAGCAGCATGTAAGGTCACACGTTTGCTGGCCCAGTGTGTATGGACTGTAGCTGCTACAGTATATAGAGGCACACAATAGCTGGAACAGCATGTAGGGCTACACTTTTAGTGCCCTAGTGTGAACAGACTGTGGCTGGCACATTATGGAGGGGCACACTATGGAGAGAACGGCACGTAAGGTTATACTTCTGCTGGCACAGTGTGTACAGACTGTGGCTGGCACAGTATGGAAGGGCACACTATGGCAAGAACGGCACGTAAGGTTACACTTCTGCTGGCGCAGTGTGTACAGACTGTGGCTGGCACAGTATGCATGGGCACACTATGGCAAGAACGGCACGTAAGGTTACACTTCTGCTGGCGCAGTGTGTACAGACTGTGGCTGGCACAGTATGGAAGGGCACACTATGGCAAGAACGGCACGTAAGGTTACACTTCTGCTGGCGCAGTGTGTACAGACTGTGGCTGGCACAGTATGGAAGGGCACACTATGGCTAGAATAGCATGTAGGGCTACACTTTTGCTGGCCCAGGGTGTATGGACTGTGGCAGCTTTCATACTTGCTACCATTACCTTCACATATTTGAATTTACTATTTTCACAATGAAGAAGCTTGGACTTTACATCAATAGGTGTTGCTGGTACTTCCTAAGTTTAGTTCTGCACTTTCCAGAGTTTTTTCTGTGCAACTTTGTATTATGTAGTGGTGAGCTGGCTAATCTTTTTTTCTTATACCACACTTTTGCTGGACAGGTGTGTATGGACTGTGGAAAGCACAGTATGGAGGGGCACAGTATGGCTAGAATGGCATGTAAAGTCATATTTATGCTGGCTAAGTGTGCAAAGACTGTGGCTGGCACAGAATGAAGGGGCACATTATGGCTCGAAGAGCATGTAGAGCCACAGTAAGCATGGGCACACGATGGATAACACAGCATGTAGGGCAACACTTTTGCTGGCCAAGTTTGTATGGACTGTGGCTAACATAATATGGAGGGGCACACTAAGACTAGAGCAGCATGTAAGTCACACATTTGGTGGCCCAGTGTGTATGGACTGTGGCTAACATAGTATGGATGGGTACAATAAGACTAGAGCAGCATGTAAGTCACACATTTGGTGGCCCAGTGTGTATGGACTGTGGCTAACATAATATGGATGGGTACACTAAGACTAGAACAGCATGAATGGATACACTTTTACTGGCACAGTACAGGCAGTCCCCGACTTACACTGTTCCGACTTACATCTGTCCCCTAGTTACAAACAGAGACGTATGGGGCATGCTGGCACCTGTAGTTCCATGTTCCACAGCAGATAGTAGCTGTGAACCGACAAGTTCCAGCATACCACAGCAGCACATGAGGTGAAATCTTCTTAACAACGGCACAGACCGCAAAACAAATTAAGAACCTTCCCTGCACTATCTGAAACTAAAACAAACCTTTTGTGCTGGAGTTACATCTAATAAATATACCTGTTCTGACTTACATACAAATTCAACTTAAAGGGGTCGTCTCAGGGAATGCTGCTTTTTTTTGTTAAAGTTTTTGCAAAAACAAGTCATTTGCATATTTTGTCCATTAACAGTGTCTACCTATTCCTAGATATTCCTCTTGTATGGGCTGCATCGCTCCTCAGTTCGCTATAGTACAGAATGTTCCATTTCTCGATAGGCTGCCGCACTGGCTGCTATAGGCAAGACCTGGCTTCTACTGCAGCCTAGTAGCCTGCAGCCAGTAAACACGCCCCTGAATTCAAAATGAAACCAAGAAAACAGGACTGAGGTAAGAAGAATCAATGTAGTGAGACAATCCCTTTAAGAACAAACCTACTGTACAGTCCCTATCCCATTCCTAACCCGGGGACTGTCTGTATTTGAGTATACACAGCTGTTTCTATCAGTCCTGTCATGTACGCTGCCTCTTTTTTCAGTTGCCATTACATCAGGGGGTTCCTGGAAGTCCGACTCCCACCAACCCAACATTTATTACCTATCCTTTGTCTTTATTAGTGTCATCCAACTACAATTGGTCATTGAAAACAACCCAAAGAGTTAGAGGCCGTTTACACGGCACAGAGCAAGTACTGGTCGGAAATCCTGACCGGTATTTGCTCTGTTCTGGGGCCGTGTACACGGCCACAGGGGGGCGGCTTTGATCCGTTGTTTGCGGATTCAGCCCTCCCTCTTCACACTGACCTGTTCATGTTCCGCCTGAAAACCATATGGAAGAATAAACATGTTCTATGTTTTTTGGACCGCCGGCGGTCTAAAGAACTATCCAGCGGAAAATGCACGGTTTACAGGCAGCTTTCAAAACCGAAAACCATATGTAAAACCGGTTGAAAAACCTGTTGTCGGGACAAGCCCTTAAAGGGGTTTTGCCAAGAAGTGAGTTCCTTACCTCTTATCTGCTCGGGAGAGAATATAAACAAAGCATGCAGCATCATGAACGACTGCAGGGGTGAGAGGGAGCGGGGTGAGCAAAGTGCTAGGAAGCATGGAGCGTCTCTAAAGTTTACTCAAATAATTACATTACAACCAGTGGATTCTCTATACAGCAGACAGCCTCATACACTGCACTTTTCTCCCCAGTCTCTCCAAAGCTCATTCATGTTCCCTGTCATCAGATAAGAAGTGCAAACACGCAAGCGCGGCCAGATCAGCTCCTGTCTGTGTACTGGTCGTGTCTAATGTAAACTGTCAGGAAATTAAGGGCATCTTAGTCAGGCTGTAGCTCTCACAGGCTTCACTTTTTGTAATCACATATATTAGAATAGTGATTAAATACCCATTTTGAAGGATCCCACGTCAACATTACATCGTGGCAAAACCCCTTTAAGCACAACCTTGTAGGTGCAGTGTTATTTTTATGCCTTGTTACTTTTAGTTTGTTCTCTTTTAGCTGCCGCTTCATATAGATTTGAAGAAATCTTTGGAAAGCAGCATTTCTACTATGGCTTCCCATGTTAATGTCTAACTAGAAATAGCAAATTCCATCTGTTGCTTTAAATTTGTGTTGGCAGCGCTGTTT